>JXCR01022682.1:214477-230874 GCA_002079205.1 Phalaenopsis hybrid cultivar
TGCGAGCTGTGGAGAAAGAAGATTCCAGTGATAGAGGACTGACGGGTTATTGCGGCTGCGGGGATAAGTTATCTAGAATTCCTGCATTTAGGTTAACCGGTGCAGGTTGGATGCTCGCCATCTTAAGTTCCTGTACACCAAGGCTCAAATACAACGCTTTATTCAAAATCCAACGGTTAATAAAGAAACAATGCATCAAAGGTATATGTGAAAGCTAAAAATAAGGAAAAATTATTGCGTCCAGAGAGCGCACTCAGCTCTACATGCGGATATCAATTCGCAAATGTCACATGTCAATTATTTTTTTATTATTATTTTATTCTAGAGAATTCATAAGAAACTGTGATAATAATGGTGTGACTCGACTCGGCTTGTCATAGGATATTGGTGTGTCAATTTAACCTAGGAAAATATTGTTAGAAATTAAAAAACGCATTAAGAAAAGTTTTACAACCTCAGGGTTTTTGTTTAAAAAGTTTGTTCATAGTGAAACATCAGGAAGAAATTGTTGTGGTTGCCGAAAGTCGCGAAAAAATTGTGAGAATGGATAAAAAACATAGTGGTAACTTGAATAGATCTCAGGTCATGTCTTTTTCTCTTTTTTGTGATCATATTATAGACATGAACTCATTGGTAAGTTCGAAACAAATTTTGTTTATATTGTCAATCTAAAGCTTTTTTTTTCAGAGTGTTTTAATGCATTTAATATTTAATATCCAATGAGATCTTATTATCTGGGTGCTGATAAAATGTAGAGATATAACCATATTTTTACCCACCGAATTAGTTAAGTTGAAGTTCGCTATAAAAACTTTGACTTTTATTTTGTAGTATATTATTGTATATATTATTGAACGTTTTATCAAATTTAACCTTGCCGAAATGGTTCTAGTTATATATTTAGAAAACATAATTTAAAATAACTAAAAAATGAAGAAGATCATTTTGTAGGGATTTAGTGTACATTTTCTTTTTAAATTTGGTTTGTGTTTGAAATAAAAAAAATTGTATATAGAAAGAATGAATTTTTTTTTTGTACTTTTCATCAATCCTATGAATGGTTGATTTATCCCTCGTACAATCAAGTAGTGTTAGTTATACTAACTTATCTCATGTAATTGATGCAACGTGGTTGTACTGAAACTAAATAAGTAATGTTGTCTCAGTTGTAAGAATTTTGAATAAAAAAAAAAAATATTATAAGAAGAAAGAATGATTTTTAATTTTTTTCCTTTTGCATCATTCCTAAATTTGGTTGATTTATCTCCTATACAATCATGTTGTGTTGGTTTTATTGATTTATCTCAGTTTAATCGATATAGCACGGTTGTACTGAAGGAAAATAAGCAATATTGCATCGGTTATAAAAATTCTGAATAAAAATAAAAGAATTCTGTATGGAAAGAATGAGTTTTTAATTTTCATTTTTTCTTGTTCCTAAGAATGGTTGATTTATCCCTCGTGCAATCATGTTATGTTGATTACGTTGATTTCTCTCAATACAACTGATACTTATTGTATTAAAGGAAATGAGCAATATTGTATCGGTTGTAGACATTTTGAATAAAAAAAATTTGTATATATAATGAATGAGTTTTTTATTTTTTTTCCTCGTTCCTAGGATTGATTAATTTATCCCTCGTACAACCGTGTTACATTGGTTATACTGATTTATCTTGGTACAACTGATATATCACAGTCGTACTAAAGAAAAATAAAAAATGTTGTATGGGTTTTAAAAATATTGAATTAAAGTAAAAAAATTGTATGAAGAAAGAATGAGTTTTTAATTTTTCTTTTTCATCATTCTCAGGATTGATTGATTTATCTCTTGTACAACTAAATTGTTTTGATTGTCCTGATTTATCTTAATACAACCGATATACACAGTCGTGCTGAAGAGAAATAAACATTGTTGTATCGGTTGTGCTTATTTATCTTAATTTTTATTTTTTTTAGGACCTTATGTCAAAATTGACAAGTAATAATGTCAATCATAAAAATCATTAACTATTTATGGTAAGTTTTTTTGACAGGGTTGTTCATAATGAGATGGAAGCATATGATCTATATTGCACTTATGCTCGCTCTCGTGGATTCATAAGAATCATGTGTATTGTTAGCTAAGTGCAAAGAATATAAAATCAAAGCATTTTGTGTGCTCAAATGCTGGTTTTAAGAAAGGATCAAATATAAACATCAGGTTGAAGTTCTAGAAATCAAACATTAGGATTGGTTGTTAAGTAATGGTTAGATTTATCATTGATCTTGAATTTAATTGTAATGCGACTAAATTTATAGACAGCCACAACCCTTCGTTAGTCATGCCAGCTGATCAACATCTGTTGAGACTACACTACGATATCAGTGAAGAGAAAGCAGTTGTGTTACAATTGATGACACAAGCATGAATTAAAGTTATTGATGAATTCTGGTATCTTGTTGAGGAAGTAGGAGGAATAGATAATGTTGGATTTATAGAAAGAGATGCATATAATTATATAAAAAAATAAAAGAGCAATAATTGAGAACGTAGATAATAATTCCTTAATGGAATTATTCAAGGAAAGACAGACTGAAGATAATATGTTTGCATGGGTTGTTCACCGTGATGAGTCACATAGAGTAACTAATTTTTTTGGACTAATGGTTTGACAAGGGTTGACTACAACTACATTGGAGATATCGTAATTTTCTATACAAGCAACCAACTTAATAAGTATAATTTAGTTTGTGCTCCTTTCGTGGGAGTGAATCATCATTGACAAAATGTTTTATTCAAAGTAGCCTTTTATTAAAAAAGACAATTGAGTCATTCACCTGGCTATTCAAAACTTTTATTCACACAATGGATGATAAGTATCATGTAACAATATTCACTGATGAAAACCAAGAAATGACAAAGACCACAAAACTTGCATTACCTCATGCTCGACATACACTATGCTAATGACATATCTATAAGAAGACTCATTCGAAAGTGCATTGTTTCAATAGCAACAAGTCAGTACAGAGGTTATTATACACATGCATGAGTAAATGTGATACAGAAGATGAGTTTGAGCAAACATGGTCTGAGATAATTGAAAAAGGAAACCTCCAAGATAATTCTTAGCTAAAAAATTGTATAGAATTAAAACCATGTGATCTACAACATTAAATAAAAACACTTTCTGTATGAAAATTCTATCAACACAGCGCAATAAGTCTACAAATATGTGTCATGAAATTTTCAAGTCCACAAGCTCGTCAATGATTGTTTTTATGGATTGGAAAAGGTCATGGATACTTGTAGAAGAAACGAATAAGATGAGGATTTTAAATGTGACCAGTCTGGGATTGTTCCCATTGTAAGAAGAACCCAATCCTGAAGCAAGTTGTTTCATTCTACAAAAGAAAATTATATTCTTTCTTTAAAGAAGAATTTCTACACATGGCATGCGGACTGGTGACATAAAAAATTGACCAGAATTCTTCATATATGAGTTTAGAAACTTGAAAAATAATGAAAATTCTAAGATTTAGACTGACTAATATAATAAAATTATGTCAAATATATCGTGTAATTGTAAGAAATTTGAGATGATTGGATTACTTTGTGTCAACTGTATCAAGGTTTTGGGCCAAGAACATGTTAGAATTCCAAAAAGTATATGTTAATGAGGTGGTCCTGTAAAGCAAAGAAAAATACTTACTTTGATGTTGCATATAAAAAATTTAAAGAGTTTGAAGGAAGTATTGGGTCTTCCACTTCATTTATATTTTGTAATCACATCAGTAAGTATTTGTATCAAATAAGCTGCAAAGCACAAGGTAACGTAGAGGCAGAACAGTATATGCTCGACACCGTGAAGTTATTAGACGGTGTCGATCTAATACTTGTAGGAAAATCACCTCTATTGATAAATCCTATGAAGAGAAAAAAGAATAATCAAAATAATGATATGAGGCCAAAAGACCCGGCCAAAATGCGACCAAAGGATGTTACTAATGCAAGCTTGAAATCTTACACGGAGGAAAAAAATTAGGAGTAATTCTTATATTAGTTATTTTTACTTTTTTTTTTTCCGCGGCTTACTCAATGTTAATATAACAAAATATAAAAATAAACAAACAATAGTTGAAGAACATGAAGAGGCAATGAAGGGAATCCCTTTCTCTACTATGCCCCAATGTTTAACGGCATCGACTGCAACCCCTTTCTTTGTTATGCCCCAATGTTTAACAAAGGAATCTTTGAGATTATTTTAATTTTATTTTTCCTAGGTTTTCTTATTATATGTTAACGGTATATCGACATTAACAGGAATTCGGTTCATCTCCAAGCATAAATAATCCATCCATTGGCCACACCAAGATGATGACGACAATAATTGGGCGAATGAATTTTTAGTTATAAAGAAGCAGAACAATTGAGATAGAACAAGATAATGAATCATATGATTTTGTAATAAGGAACTTTTAGATTTTGTAATAAAGAATTAGAACAACATGTTTTTTGAAGTAAGATTTCATCAGTACAACTTATACAAAATAGTTGTACCAAAGAGATCCCACGTAAATTTGTTATTTGTATAGAATTGATGCATAACTTTCATCAGGAAAATTTTCTCATTATAATTTTGTTGTATCAATTATATTGAGTTACCACATTAATGAATTTATAATCATTTATTCACATTTTACTTTATTCACATTTTACGATATTGTATTGGTTGCATCCAATATTACATATTCTATGCTCAATAAGAGACAATGTAAAATTCATTAAAGAAAAGAATATTTTTTACAAATATTAACATAATAAACGACTAAATGGATATTTTGCATTCCTTTTAATTGATGAATAACAATTTTGCTCAGTACAACTCTGTTGAATCGGTTGTACTAAGTTACCTAACCGACTTTATAAAATTTGTTAGATTTGGTACAACCGATATAACACGATTGTACGGAATAGAGCGTACATAAATTTGTCATGTATAGAATTGATGCATAACTATCATCAAGAAATTTATCTCAGTACAACTATGTTGTATCAGTTGTACTGAGTTACCCCTTTAATGAATTTACATCATTTGTTTATCTTCCTGTAAACTAAGGGTAAATAATGATACTAAAATAAATAACACAGTTTAATAATTGGATAATATCAAATTATTAGCCCTCAAAATGTTCTTATGTTGTGTCTATTCTCTGTTTTGAGAGCTCTGAAGTAAATATGCTATTGGCTTCTTGTGCTACTGCCCTTCAGATTCTGGCATCTTTGATTTCCTCACTATATTTGAACTTGCTGCATGCTTGTTATGCTTCTGAGAGAGAAGGATATGGGATTGTGTGTAGTGGAGGTGGAGACCTTCATACATCATCACGACTGTGTTTTCTTCTGATTTTTTCACCTGTTTCTTTGCATTGCACATTGGGTTCATACACCTATTTTCATGTTTATATATAGGAGTATGATTACACATGAATGTCATGTGTTGCTTATGTTCTTTGAGCTTCGGAGATTTAATTTATGTGCTTATAAACATGAATTGACCTCTACATGTTATTCTACCTTCACTATCGTTAGCAGGAAACAAGGTAATTCAAGCAGAGCTCGCGGTCGGAATCCGTTATCTGATAATCTCAGAATGAAAGGCTGTGACACCTACATGGCTTTTGGATTCTGGAACCATAACCCACTTAACTTAGGATCTTGGTCAGTTGCGCTTTGCTGCTCCTAATGATAGTGAACACGACTTCTTAGGGAATGGTCATGTTGTTTCTGCTACTCACTTTGGGGAGGGTATTTTATCTACATCTACCCAAGTTATAATGGTCTCTACCCGATACAACAGTCATCACTTCCAAGACTTGCACTTACTACTTCTATTCAGCACTCACATCTTTGGCATAAACACTAAGGGGCATTTACATACATACTACACCCACATTTCTTATGTATTTACATATCCAACCGCTAAACATTCATTTTTTTATTTTTTTTTTACATTCATGCTACTCAGATCCATAATATCACATCAAAAACACCATTACAAGGTGTTTTAAGTGTAGATATGAAACTTTTGGTGTCAGATATGTAAATACATCTCTTTTATGGTATTTTCCTTTTGAAGAAGTAGCAGATCAGTGCCCTCTTTTATTCATCAGTGTGTAGTTTCTTAATTGGTTTGCTTGTATTGGATGAATATGAACCTTTGCACGTTAAATTCAGTAAATTATGATATGATTATTTGATTAAAAAAAAAAAGAAGAAGCTTTCTTCTATTCTCAGATACATTGGTGGCGTTGCCATTTGGCCCTGGCAAGGCTCTCATTGCTATCGTTGTAATGAATAACAACATATTTAGATGGTTTCTGAAAGGTATAATTGTGTTTGCTGCTCCTTGGCGGCCTCTTATGATGCAGCTGATTGAAGCATGCCACAGCATTTTTTGGGATCCCTCAGGTCAGATGAGTCCTCCAACGCGGTCAAGATTTTGGAAAGCTAAGAGAGTAATCTTTGTCACTTTATAAGTTTTTGAAATGGACATTCAATCTGGTGCATCGTCTATTTTTGCTTGTATTATATATAGCATTTTTGTGTTTTGAATCCATGCACAAAAAGGTGATCTTTAAGAAAATGAAATACATCTTTCATTCATGAGTAATGTGGCATATATTTCACAATGAAAGTTTGGATTTTAGATATGTGAATACATAAGAACTGTATGTGTGCAAATGTCCCATAATTTTGATGTCATGACATTCAAATATGAGGTTCAAGTCTTATGTTTCCTCCATCAAAGTGAGGTACATGATTTCAAGTAGTTTGATCATGGGATCCTTAATGGATGGATTTGATTGCCTGAGAATATAAGCACATTTTTAACTTGGAAGATTCATATACATAGCACACAATTCTTATGTAGTTATTTATCTCACAACTAAAGTTTATATTTGCATACATAGTACTTTGGTGCTTTCAGCCTATCCATAAAAAAAATGTAGATTTCACTGGAAGAAAAATAGGGTTAATTTTTATATGATATTAAGAATTTGAGTACCATTTATTTAAATATAAAAATTAAGGTGTGAGATATATAGACACTTAAGAATTGAGTCTGGCGTTGGTAAATTTTCCGATTATTGTTCTATGTAAGGTTTCTTAAGAAGTTTGTTGCCCTCCTGGATTACTGGATAGCACAATTCGTGGCGACCCTTACTCGAGGACTCTTTTCAATATAAGTGTGCAACCGAGGAGGTACTCCTAGCTTCTCATAAGCAACCTTATGCAATCATTTCTTTTCTATTTTTTAAAACCATTATAAAAGTTAATAATTATGGACCCATATATGGTCACTCTTATTAAAATGGCATCAGAGGCGGCAGGTACGTGTTACTACTTTCTCTTACTGCATTTGATTATATATGTTTTATTTATTCTTGTGATACTACTATTCTTCTTTTATTTACTGTTTTTCTGGCATGTGAAAAGAAAATCCTAGGGTAGAGGACATAGGACATATGTTTAGGTTGAACCCTTATAACATATGACCAACATACTCTTTTGATAAAATAATTTTAATGATTTTTCAAAATGTTATAACAAAATACATTCAATTAAATAATATTATAAAGTATTTTTATAAATCAATTCAAATCATTCATATATGTTAAAATATTAATAATAACATGATAATAATTCACCCTTTTTTTTTACGAGGCTTTCTTTGATGAAGTAATCTATGGTTGCTAACAAGAGTCCTCTGATTCAAAGAAGTTTAATGACTTCGTTAGAATAAGTAAATTTAAAACTAACAGTCGTGTCGGGATGACTGAACCATGAAATCTCAATCGACACCGCTTAATATAAAATAAAATACCCCTTTTAATAACTTCAATAATAAACAAAATTCAAAATCATTTCACAACAACCAAACAACAACAAAGAACCTAGGATAGACCATTTGAGACATGGCTTCTCTCTTCCCTCCAATTTTCACAGAACGAGTCGACGTCTTGATCAAGCGGTGGTCAATCTTTGAGCGACAATCAGGACTAAAACATGAAGCGAATGTGATCCTCAACTACACTTTCCATAGTCTTAAACGACATAAACCTCTAGGACTTCAAGGTCGTTCGTTTAACACGATGTTAATCCTCATCCATTCTTGAAGCTTTCTCGTGATTGTATGGTACGATATAAGCCCTAACTTTTTTGAGGATCTTGAGATCGTTGTTCAGTGCAACGTAAATCCTCTCATTTTGTTAGACTGTTTGCATAATCGTATATCATGTAAATATAAGTCCTAAATTTATAAATAAATTATAAAATTGAAATAATAAATGATTTCATTTTCAAAGATGTAAAGTCAAATTATAGGTTAGTTTGAGATGTCACTGTTGTTTCTTCATTATCTTCGACATCTTCTATTTTTCATTTCTTTGGATTCCATAAATAACTATTTCACATTGATCGTTTCCCATTTCATATTCTTACAATAAATCGTGGAAATTAAACAATAAATTCTTAAAGACAAAACCCAATCTTAATCGAGAGTTTTCTTAAGTGATGTCGGTCGTTTTAGATGTAATTAACTATAGGGGTTTGTACTTATAGAGTTAATTAGTAAAGAGATAATCTAAAACCCTATCTAATCTTTAGATTATGTAGGGGAAGAATTCGTTGGAAATTTTGCATACCAAATAAATACCATACATTTCTTAGTTGAATAATTGAGGCCATAATTAAGTGATATTCTCATCGTTCGAGATGACATATCACTTATAATGTTGGGTTTAATTATTTAAACAAACAAATATTCGAGATCTGTCCAATCTCATTTTCCAAAATTAAAAATTAACATTTTCAAAATCAAAACTATAGATATATTAAATCAAAATATTTTCAACACCCATAAATAAAATCAACAGGTACCTGAACGTAATTCCTCAGTCGGTCATTTTATTGAAATTTTCCAAATACATTGTTTAAACAATAAACTAGAAATTATATAAGAACACAACAACAGAAAAAAAAAATGACATGGTGCAACTAAGTA
Organism: Phalaenopsis hybrid cultivar; assembly: GCA_002079205.1. Classification (NCBI taxonomy): domain Eukaryota; kingdom Viridiplantae; phylum Streptophyta; class Magnoliopsida; order Asparagales; family Orchidaceae; genus Phalaenopsis; species Phalaenopsis hybrid cultivar. Next base: position 223,528 of record JXCR01022682.1, read on the forward strand.
CAACGTTGTTGTACCAAATAAAATAAGAAGAAAAAAAAACAAAGGAAAAAAAAAACTAAGTACAATCATATACAACATGGACGCGCTTAAGAAAAAAAATTGACAAGTAATAAAAGATTTGCTTCTACCTTAATTATTGTATTTTCAATTAAGAAAATATACAAAATGACCATGAAATTCATGTAAATATATAACAAAAAATAACATAAGGAAAAAATATACGTACAACTATGTACAACATTGTTGTACCAATAAAAATAAATTGGAGGTTACATATTTAGTAGGAACAACAATTAAATTAAAGTTGTACATAATAGAAAAAAAAGGAAATAAGAATTGCGACTTCTTCATAAATCATCACAAATGCAAGCAAAATTGAGAGATGAATTTAATAAGAACAAAACTTGACAGAAAAAGCATTTAGTACTACCATGTACAACATCGTATACATGGTTGTACTAAAGAAAATAAAATCCACACAAAAAAATACATGCNAACATTCAGTACTATCATGTACAACATCGTATACATGGTTGTACTAAAGAAAATAAAATCCACACAAAAAAATACATGCATGAATTTTGTACTAATCTTTTTATTTTCAATTTTAAACTATTCAAAAATGCAAATGATATTGAGTGATGAAGTTAATGAGAAAAGGACTCGAAAGAAAAGCATTCGGTTCAACTATGTTCAACATAGTTTGACCGAAGAATAAAAGATCCAGACATAAATAGTACATGTACAACAATGTAATAAATGGTTGTCTGGATGACAAAAATGAAAAAAAAAAAGTTAAATTTATTACCGCAACCTAACCATTGAGTTTTCAATTAAGAACTAAAAAGAATGAGACTATAAATTTAAAAGGTACAACAATTAAATTAATATTGCACGGAATAAAAAATATTAAATAGGATGAATTTAATAAGAACAAAACTCGACAGAAAAATATTCGCACAAAAAAAATTATATCTATAAATTGTGCACTAATCATTGCGTTCTCAATTCTAAACACATGAAAAATGCAAACAAAATGGAGAGATGAATTTCATAAGAACAAAATCTGACAGAAAAATATTCGGTATAACCACGTACATATGTTTGTACCAGAGAAAATAAAATCCGCAGAAAAAAAATCACATGTCTAAACTTTGTAATAATCATTGTGTTTTCTATTCTAATGTCATAAAAAATGCAGACAAAATTGAGGGATGAAGTTAATGAGAACAAAACTCGACATAAAAAACATTTGATACAATCATGCATTACATTGATTTTATACATACAATTATAGCTTTAGTTCATCATGAATTTAAAATGTTAATGCACAAGGGTTCACATGAAAATTGTTTAGGGAAACATGCCATGTTTTAAATTGCTTCTCTTGAAAAGCCTAGAGACCAAATACGTTCCTTTAAATTCAGTAATTACTAATAAAAGCATAATTGACATATAGCATTAATAATGATTGTCATCATAATTAATTACTATAATCAGCCCCACTCTGCGTTAACATTTAAGATTTAGTGAAGATATGCCTCCAATTTAAAAGGAAAACAATGATCATAATTTATGATAATTGGAAGGTAATCAAATGGATGCTCTTTATAACTTTATATAAATAGAATATGTATATAAGAATCTGCAGTCAATTAAAAGTTTATCGCCGCCTTAAAACTATCCAACACTTTATTTTTTTCACGCTAATTTTTTCGCGAGAAGGTAAAAATTCTGCTTCTGATAGATTAGATACTAATAAGAGTGAAAAATATATGTATAAGCTATAGAAACAAAGAGAAAAGAAAAGTAAACATTTAATTCAAGTAAAGTGTATTAAAGATAAAAATTTTTTAAAAAAAAATGCTTCTTTCAAAGGAAGATATTAACATAGATGGGTGAGATATTTTGATGAACTTTTCGATGAAATTTTGAAAATACAATCGACATTAGTGATCACAATATCGTTAATTATAATAAAACATTTTATTTTTACCATCAACTTTGGGAAAAAAAAGTTAATGATGCTTTAAAGAAAATCAAGCATAGAAAATCAATAGGACCTGATGATATCCCAATTGAAGTGTGAAAATATTTAGGATATTTGAGAGTTTTTTGTCTTATTAAACTCTTTAATACTATTTTAAAAACTAAAATGATGCCCGAGGAGTGTATGAAGGTAATTTTGGTCCACATTTTTAAAAATGAAGGGGATGCAAAAGAGTGCGCAAATTATGGAAGAATTAAGTTGATGTGTCATACTTTAAAATTATGGGAGAAATAATTGAACATAGGTTAAGACGTAATCTAAAGATTTCTCATAATCAACTTGGATTTATGTCGGACATGTCTCTATGGAAGTTGTACATTTATTGAGAGGTTTGATAAAGAAATACAAAGAGAATATAGACGATCTACATATGATTTTTATTGATTTATAAAAAGCTTACAATATGGTTCAAAGTGAAGTCATTTGAAGAGTTCGAGAGAAGAAAAATATTGATATAAAGTCATAAAGGATATGTATGTTAGAGCCGTCACTTGTGTTAGAATAGACGAACTGTTGATCAAGTATTTTTCTATTTCAGTTGGATTGAATCAGGGATTGACTTTAAGCCCATATCTTTTTTCTTTAGTTATGGATGCTCTTACTGGACATTTACAGCAGGATGTACCTTGGTGTATGCTTTTTGCTGATGATATTCTTCTTGTGAATAAGACTAGGGAAATGTTTCAGGAAAATAATTGAATTATGGAGGTCTATATTGGCCTTCGTTTGAGTATATCTAAAACTAAATATATTATATGTAATTTTAGTAGTAGTAGCTCTAGTGGCAAAGTTGTAACTTTGGATTATCAAATCATTAAAATGTGTGAACAGTTAAGATATCTCAGAACTATTGTGTAAAGTGATGATGATATATATATGGGGATGTTATTAGTAGAATTCAAGTTGGTTGGTTGAAGTGGAGGAATGCATCAGACATATTACGTGATAAAAAAGTGTCGCTTAGACTGCAAGAAAAATTTTATAAGATGTTGGCGAGACTTGCAATGCTCTATGGTGCAGAATGTTAGTCTTTAAAAGAGCAGCATAAAACAAAGTTAAGTATTACTGAGATAAAAATGCTTAGGTGGATAAGTAGCTTGACACATATACATCCGTGATAGGGTTGGTGTAGCTCCAGTGACGAACAAGATTAGAGAGAGTAGTCTTAGATAGTTGGGTCACATCAAATGTCGATCATCTGATGATCTTGTTAGGAGGGTAGATGTTTTAGATTCGACTTATGTTAAAAAGACAGAGGTAGACCTAAAAATACTTGGGCTTCTTGTATAAGAAAAAAATATTAATTTATTATAATTAGATGAAAATATGACACGATAAGACGCAATGGTTAAAAATAATTCATGTAGCCAACCCCAATTAGTGGGATAAAGGTTCGTTGTTTTAGTTGTTGTTGTTGCTGTAAAATATTTTATTATTCATCAAAATTACGACTGAACTCTTAACCACCATTCAAAGCATAATAACATTCCTAACTAGGAGTATTCTTGATTTAGAAAATAATGATGTCCCAAAGTATAAAACATCAACAATTTTAATAAAAGTGTGCTTTAATTGATAGCAATTTAAACAAAAGTCAATAATATATCCTTCTCTTAATTAAGCATTCCAACATCTTTCATTGATTAAGATAGACATTTCACAAGTAAGCAAGCAAAAACTTTCACAAAAAATGCAGAACACTTGTAATTCTTTTTTCTTTATTTTGCATTAATTTTAGATCCTGTTCATCTTATTTTGCTTAAGAATAGAACTTGTATGTCTTTGCTTGAATTATGATCTGCCTTAAACCTCCAATTGGTGAGATGATCATCAACAAAACTCCCAGCACAATACAAATCTGCATAAATACATAATCATTTCAAAACATGAGAATTGAATCAGCTTTGGATTTTGAAAACAAACAGGAAAGAAGCATAAAAACAACTTCAAAAACTCTATGTAAAAATATATTTCTTACAACTAAATATTTTAACTGTGGTTGCTATGGGAAAGAAGTTATTCAGCTTATTCTAACCAAAAAAAAAATTGTTGCAATATTACTACAACTGTTACAAATAATTTTGGTCATCCCAATTCCCAAATGAACTCTTAAACTTACCCAATTGGTGGTCCATGACAAGCTGAACTTCCTAGGCTTATAGATAGCAAGCCACATGACACAAGGAAGCTACAGAACAAAAGTAGCATAAGTTACATTACAAACTATTATATTTCATGTAAAGACATGGAAACAGGATAAATTGTGTAAGTTTTTGCAGGCTTACAAAATATGTTGTTGGTGCAAAAGCAAAGCCTCCGAAGAATCCAAGAAGACCGCCGAAGAAAGGGAAGGTTATGCCAATAAACATAGTTAAAGCTGCAAGTATAATGACCAATAGGCTAGACATAAGCTTCAGAAAACTTCAAGTATTGCTTATATGTGAAATTGTATCTTACCAACATAGACACTTCGAGCAATCAAACGAAGAGTTAACCCGGGAGGGAAATAGAGTTTCTTCACCAGTACAGTTTCGATCATGTCGAATACAGGCATGGCATAAATCTGCTTCCAAATACATCAGATCATAACATGATTAACACAAAATAGAATATTTCATGTTAAGAAAGAAGTAAGGAAGAAGTAATATGTACCTGATAACTTCCGATGACATGAACAACAACAAACATATTAGCCATGGCTATCAACCAGCGAGGTTTCTCTAGACTGATAAGTATGTTATCCTCGACCGAGTTGCCGAAGGCCCAATAGCCAATTAGAGCTACAGGGAAGTAGCAGAGAGCAACTATGATATAGGCAACAACAACACCTTTCCACATTGGTTTCTTAGATGGCTTTTCTGGAGTAGAAGGAATGGTTGCTTGGATTTCAAGCACCACATTGTGGCCTGCATAGGCAAAGGCAACGTCTCCCAATGCACTGAAAAAATTGAATACAGTGCCTGCAGTGCTGTGTGCTTTGTAGCCATATTCCACTCCTTCAACTTTTCCTTTGTCTACGGAAGCTCCCCATGCAATGGTGGAGTAACTGGTAACAAACCAAGTATTAATTTTCATTCATTATGAAGTTTTAACAGCCATGGTTGAAAAATGAATACCTCAAGGACATGACGGCGGCGGCGAGGGAGACGCCGGAGATGGAATTGAAGTTAGGAAGTTGGGAAAGGACGAAGTGAACCGAGGCGAATATCATGATGAAGTAGGTGAGCTTGATGCTCTTGCAATCAGGGCACACAGTGTCATGGAATTTTTTGAGAGATTTGCCTCCAGTTACCATGTAGACAATGCAAACTCCAACTTCAACAATCAGTTGCTGAGGAACCACGATCCATAACCCGAGTCTATCTCCGAATGCATGCTGGCCAAGCTCATGGTATCTGTCAAATCTTTTTCCGGGCACCATCTCGTGCATCTCAACCATTTGCCATAGTGTGTACAGTGTGATGATCCATGACAGCACTAAAACTGCAACCCCAGGTCCCCTATTCATCACATTGTTCAATACCCATCATCATCATCATCATCAATCATCATCATCATCATCATCAATCTCAGTCTATAAATACATATATGTATATATCATGGTAATAAATGTATAGATGCATATTCGGTTGGCATTATGTTACCATCCAAGCTCAGACATGGCATAAGGCAGGCTGAGGACTCCAGCTCCAACCATAGCCGTGACATTGTGGAAGGCAGAGTACCACCATTTTGCATTTCTTGAAGATGTGATTGGAAGCCAATCGTCAATGGCCTTTTCTCTGTCAGACTGCAACCAAGATTGATTTATGTATGTTCAATATCTTAATGATGAATAATAGATTAGGATGAACTTTCTAAACTTTGAGATGAGTGTAAATTTATAACTAAATAAGCTACTTCTGAATTGTACTCGGTTGAGAGTAAATCCATTTGCTATAGAATTAGGCTCTAATTTCTTCTTCCTTTTTAAATTCTTCCACATGCATTGCTAGCTTGAATCATGCACTGTACTCAGTTGAGAGTAAATCCAATTATTATAGAATTAGGCTCTAATTTCTTCCTTCTAAAATTCTTCCATATCCGCTATCTTAAATCATGCACTAAACAAGCAGTGAGGTGCCCTGATGCACGACTCTAATGAAATTACGTCGCGTCACACAATATATCCGCTAAATAAAAAATAATTCTATATTTTAATTTATGGTCCTCTCTTCAGAACATGTGACGTAATTTCATTGGATCCTGATACATTCTGCATCAAGACTCCATGTAATAATTTTCCAATTGGCAGACTCAATTATGTAATTGCAATTTCACCCAATTAAACTAATAAAAAATAAATATAAAATACTCTCTCATTTACAGAGTCAAATTTCAAATATCAAATAGGAGACTTGATCAGGCTTTATTATTTATTTACTTATCCTGATTAATGATTAAGACTAAAAATATTAAGAAATACCCAGCGTTTAGTGGTAACGTACGTAATGGGCTTGGTATCAGCTAATTAAAAATGACAATTTCTTTAATATGCCATACGGCATACAATCGTTCTATTATTATATAATCCAAATCATAATTAATATTAATTACTCAAAATTACACGCAATCGTTATGTATGGAAACAAATTGATATCAATCATATCTAAAATTTTTATTAGTAAATATGGCCGAGCAACATAAATTAAGAGCCCGTTTGAGGCAGTTTATTTGGTGCGGTTGCGTTTTGAAAATGCACCTGATCTGTTTGGGTAAACTGCGTTTTAGCAGTTTATGCGTTTTCAAAATACAGAAAACAACGTTTTCACGATCTGACTTTTTTTATAAAAAAAAAATTTGTAATAATCGCCGCACCTAGCTTATGAGCAAATTATTTTTAATCAGTTTATCAACAGATTATTCAATAAGCTACAGTTGCCCCTAAACAGACCCTAAAAGTTAAAATTTATATAAATTATTGTAGAAAATGTCCTTCTAAAAGGGGGAAGAAAAATCCAAATTCATGCAATTTTCTTTTTGTTTTATATTTTGATTTAAAATAAAAGAAAATTGATACTCAGAGAAGTCCTAAAATAGTAGTAAAGGAAAGATAAAATAAATATAAAAATGCAAAAAAAATAAAAATAAAGAAGTCTAATTAAAATGGATCATAAGGATGGCAGCAGTTATATGATGCTCTGCTGAATATTTGCTGATTTAAACAAGATATGGAAGAAACAATAGAAGTAATTTCAAATATGTTACTCCCGCACCTTGTAGTTTAAGTCCCCGTTGGTCGTGCTGTCGCCGGCTTT
>JXCR01022723.1:4583-19911 GCA_002079205.1 Phalaenopsis hybrid cultivar
TAAAATTTGTCTCCTATCGCACATGAAATAGTAAAGCTACCAGGATCTTTAAGCTTTTCAGGAAGCTTTTCTGAATTATAGCACTGCACTCCTCACTAAGTGCAACAGTCTCATTATATTCAAACTTCCTTTACCTGTTAAGTATATTCTTCATAAACTTTATATAGCTTTGCATTTGTTTTAAGGCTTCAGCAAATGGAATATTAATTGTAAGCTTCTTAAAAATTTTCTAAAATTTTAAAAATTGCTTTTCCAAATTCTGTTAATGAAGTCTCTAAGGAAATGAAGGTGGTGGTTTTTCCAAATCAATTTTTAATGAAGAAATATGTCTTTTAGAATCTTTTGGAGCGTCCTCTTTTGATTCTTCAATTTATTCTCTCTCTACTTCAGTTTCTTTTTGAACCGTACCTTCCATCTCTCTTCCACTTCTAAGTTAAACGGGTTTACTTGCTCTTTATTCTGGTATTTTAGATTTGTTTCAGTATTACTAGGAAGTGTTTCTTTGGATCTATTACTTAATGAATTTACAATTTGTCAAAGTTGATTCTCAATATTTCTAATTATAGTTCCCTGAGTTTGTAACTAATTTCCCATTTGTAACACCGCTTCTTCTATAGACAACTTCTTCTACTTAAATTGTTGATTACTATTAAAAGTTGGAGAATAAGTAGATCTACAATTATTATTCCTTGGTTGTTCTAGTTTCCCAATGGGTTTATTTGATTGTTTCCCCATTGTTGATTATTACCACTCCTAGTATTATTTCAGTTGAAGTTCGAATGGTTCTTCTAACCTGGGTTATAATAATTATAATCTATAATTATTATTCCTTACTATTTATGGCGTTCAAAGTTTATAATGATACTTGAGAATCTACCACTTAGTCTAATGAATTCTCTTCAATCATAGAAATTGGTTGAGAAAAATTNGGAATGGTTCTTCTAACCTGGGTTATAATAATTATAATCTACAATTATTATTCCTTACTATTTATGGCGTTCAAAGTTTCTAATGATACTTGAGAATCTACCACTTAGTCTAATGAATTCTCTTCAATCATAGAAATTGGTTGAGAAAAATTCATTCCAAATTGGTCTAACAAATTGTAAAACTTAATTTTCTAACATGGTAAATGCATCAGTTTCATGAATATTGGCTACTTTCTTAGGATTTACCCGAAAATTGATTGAGAAAAATTCATTCCAAATTGGTCTAACTTCCTTGAAATTGCAGCAACTTGATTTGCTATTGAGAAAAATTCATTCCAAATTGGTCAACTTCCTTGAAATTGCAGCAACTTGATTTGCTAACAATTAAATGCACTAGATTCATGAATATTGGCTACTTTATTTAGATTCACCCTCTCAAAAGGCCAGTGAAAATTATTAGTAGCCATTTATTCAATTAAAGCATAAGCGTCATGAAATGGTTTTGACATCAATGAACCACCAACAGCAGCATCGATAATAGATCTAAGAGATTCAGGCAATCCATTATAAAAAATTTGAATTATTAGCCAATCTGNCTTCAATTAAAGCATAAGCATCACGAAATGGTTTTGACATCAATGAACCACCAGCAGCAGCATCGATAATAGATCTAAGAGATTCAGGCAATCCATTATAAAAAATTTGAATTATTAGCCAATCTGGTATAGCATGGTGTGGACACTTTCTTAAGAGTTCTTTAAATCTTTCCCTGCTTCATAAATAGATTCCCCTTTAAACTAATTAAAAGATGTAATATCATTTTTATGTCTCACAATTTTTTATGGAGGAAAATATTTAGCAATGAATTTTTCTGCTAAATCACCCCAAGTTCTGATAGATCCATCATTTTTAAATGTAGCACACAATTCTAGAAAATTGACAAGGTGTAAAATTGGATCTTCAATTGGTAATCCCCCAAACTGATTATTTGATACCATTTGGATAATAACAGGTTTAAGTTGAAATGAATTAGCAACTACAGTAGATTTTTTATAACTACAATGAAGTTCATCTATTGTAGGGTTTGCATAATCTCGTAAAGGTATAAATTCTAGATGAATTTCAGCAGTTTGATCATTTTGGTTTGCCATTTCTGTAATTTTTTTAAATTTTTTAAAAAAAAATATACTTTTTGGCTTTTTCTGTTTTTTTAAATCGTTTTTTCTAATTCAGAATCGTAGGGCACTAGTCTTTCAGAACCTGAACTACGCATACACTAAAATAAAATAAAATAAAATAAAATACGCAAAAAAAATACTATAACAAGATATTCCATCAATATCGCTTAAAGTTTAAATAAGACATTCTAGAATAGAAATTTGCTTTCAATCAATTTTTATCAGCAACGACGCCAAAAACTTGATATCCGATTATTGTTTATATACAATAGTATANGCAGGTTTAAGTTGAAATGAATTAGCAACTACAGTAGATTTTTTATAACTACAATGAAGTTCACCTATTGTAGGGTTTGCATAATCTCGTAAAGGTATAAATTCTAGATGAATTTCAGCAGTTTGATCATTTTGGTTTGCCATTTCTGTAATTTTTTTAAATTTTTCAAAAAAAATATACTTTTTGGCTTTTTCTGTTTTTTTAAATAGTTTTTTCTAATTCAGAATCGTAGGGCACTAGCCTTTCAGAACCTGAACTACGCATACACTAAAATAAAATAAAATAAAAGAAAATACGCAAAAAAAATACTATAACAAGATATTCCAACAATAACGCTTAAAGTTTAAATAAGACATTCTAGAATAGAAATTTACTTTCAATCAATTTTTATCAGCAACGACGCCAAAAACTTGATATCCGATTATTGTTTATATACAATAGTATAACAATTCTTTGATGATACTTTTCACTTATGTTTTCTTACTTTGCAACAGAAAACAAAATTGAACATGAAAAAAATAAAAATTTAACTTTTTAATTTATATATATTGGGATACAACGCAAGTATACGTATCATTTTCAAGTACTATATATATTTTTTTATTAAGACATGAATATCAAACCCACAGGGAAATTCACAATATGCACTATTGAACAACAAACTTTTTATTTCAAAAAGATAATTACTTAAACTATAGATATTTTTATAGTAACTAAAATTCAAATTTTTTTGGTATTTTTGATATTTTGACAAAAATAGTAACAACTTCTAAAGATAACTTGAGTTTATATAAAGAAAAGTACTTAATATAAAAATATTTTTCTCCTTATCATGAATCAGTAATAAGTATAGGATTTTTGTTGGTAAAGTATGCAAATTGTGTTGTGTCAAATAGGAATAATATTATTCTTTACCCTTACTAGAGATGCTATAAAGAACATTGGTTAATTTAAAGTTTAAATAAATCTAAAGATCGGCTAGGCAGGGAAGATACTAGCTCTCACTCTAGAGTTCCCTCAATTCCCTCCACCTGGAGGCTAACATCTCGTATCATAACCTAAAATAATAAACCAAGTTGAGGGCTTTAACCTATCAATTTAAAGTTCTCTAACTCTACACCCTTCAAAGATTATTTCCTTATTTATTTGCACTTAATCATATGAATTACGTTCTCATTCATACAACCTCATGTGATTTTCTCCAATTGTTGACTGAGACAATACCAGCCTGGTTTTTATATGTTCTCACAATAAATTTTAACATCTAGATGGGCCAAATCTCTACTTTAAATTTAGCAAGGTATCTTGCCATCATCCCTTTTAGTGATTTGAACTACCCATTTACTTGGATGACCACAAACTTTTTATTAGAAATTGTTGTGAGATGTTGCACTTCAATAGCATACATGAGCTAGTGCTTGAAAATTAAAGCTTCATACTCAGCTTGGTTGTTAATTTCTTCAAACTCTACTGTGATAAAATGGAGATACGTTATCTTAATGGGCTTATTAGTGTGATTTCTATGTCTGTTTCATGTTGGTTCAATGTTGCATCAACGTTTATTGTTCAAGATGGTTCTAGTGCATGTGTTTCATAATTTTTTTTCCTAAATTTTGAAAATCTATGAGGATATTTTCCACAGCTTGCACTTTTACACTCAATTGAGGGATGTTGAATAAATCAAATTTATTGGGCTCCACCCATTTAAATAGATGACCAAAAGCTCTGATCTTCCTAGCAACTATTTAAGTGGATGATTAGTGACCATTTATACAATATGATTCTAGAAATATTATCATAACTTTGGGGCTAAAATAATTAAAGCAAATGTAAGCTTTTCCATAATTATATAACTAATTTTTGCTCCTATCAATATGTGACTCACATATAAAATTAGTAATTATTTCCCCCACTCTTCTTATAGCATGGCCAAGTTGATTAACTCATGCCCTATGCCAAGATTGATTGTGAGCTCATCGTATGGCCTTTGGCTTTCAAGTAAGGGTGGCTAGCTCAAAAATTCCTTCGGTTGTAGAAAGTCCTGTTCACAATAGCATGTCCATACAAAACCTTATGTATTCCCTAAAGTTTTAAGGAAAACATTGCATTTTTTTTACTGATTTAGAGATGATATGATTCAAGCAAAAGACTCCACCCATCAGATTTTGTAGCTGCTTGACATTGCATGATAATGACATATTTACGTGTACATTAATTTTTTTATGATGGGCTTTGATCCCTTCCAAGGTCAGCAAATAGCCTAAGTATTTCTTAGTCCATGACCTAAAAGTACACTGGAGCTGGTTTGATTTCAAATTATATTTTATGAGAGGTTTTGGAGGTGTATATCAAGTCTATTTGTTTTTTAATAAGACATCATTGATATTAATTTTAATATTTCTTTTTCTTTTTCCTCAAAAAAATAACTTCCATCATTTAATTATACGTTGTCCCAGTATTTTTTATATTGAAGAGTATTACATTATAAAAAAATCATCTTTCTCTACTAATTAATGTAGATTTTCCCTTATCATCTAGATGCATCCTTATCTGTTGATAATTGGAGGAAACTTTGAGGAAGCTCATGACTGAGTATTCGATTGCTAGATTCATGAGAGAGACGATTCGAGTGAGGTGGTAGTTTTCATTTAGGTAGGCCACATTCAGGCTAAAAAAGTTAAACACACATCTGTCACTTACCAGTAAACTTGCAAAACATCACGATTTTCACCCGCTAGATGTATCTTGCAGCTAGCAGCTTCTAAACCTCTTTTCTATAGGTTGAGCTGAGGAATTGATGTTGAGGCATGGGAAGCCACATAGATGGATATTGTTGTCATTTCCTTAGCTGACTAGTGATACATCGAAAATATATGCATTTTTAGACTCATATTTTATACTTATTTTTGGTGATATTGCACCTTAATAGAAGGTATTTTGATGTTTTCTTGCAGGTTGTTGATTTTTAGGACTAAAAGAAAAAAAGATGGAATTTGGAGTCAAAATGACGTTTTTGAAGTACTCAACGTCGACCGCGCCAAGGGCAGTGTCGACCGCACAGAACAACAGAACAGCTGAAATTTTTACTCAGTGCCGACGATGCCAAAGGTGGTTCAGCCCCTGTTTCTAGATGGTTCGATGTATTTGGATATTTTTTTAAGATTTTATGGAGGCACTTCTTGGAGAACCGACCTTGGGCTTTATTTGAGGCTGAAATTCATCAGGAAAGTGACTCCTTTTTGCTAGATGTTCACCATGCTCCATTTTAGCCATTCTTCATAATCCAACTTCATTCCACCACCATATTGGAGTCCATTAATAACTTTTCTTTTATAGTTTAGAGTTTGTGTGGTGAGATTTAGTGTGAAACTTTCTATATGAGTGTTGGAGAATAAGAAAAGTGAGAGATATCTTCTTCTTGCATTTCTAAGGAAAGCCTACAAGGGATTTGCTTTGAGAAAAAGTTTCAGATAAGTTTTGTTTGCTGATTAGTGTTGTATGAACTTTCTTTTATATATGAAATTTGTGTTTTATTGTGTCTTTCTCATTAAGTATGAGTAGTTTCCTCTATCCTTCTCCATACTCTGAGATCTGATGAAATGAAGAGATAATATGATGAGCTAATATTAAAATATAAAATAAATTGTGATGATTTTTCAACTTTTAACTTAATTTACATTTCAATCTGGCCAATTGAATTGTTAAAATATATTGTGAAACATATGATCCGGGAAATGGAGTATGAGTTCTACAACAGAGTGAGGATCACATTTGATTTCATTGAGGAGAAATTAGTTCATGGAATTAAGTGCAAATAAATAGAGAAAAATTATTTGTTGGGTGTAGAATTGGAGAATCTTTAGGGTGACAGACTAAAATCCCCAATTCGGTCTTAGTGTTTACTTAGGGTCACAGACTAAAATCCCCAATTCAGTCTTAGTGTTTAAAAACTAAAGCGAGAGTTAGCCTTCAGAGGAGCTCTGGAGTGGGAGCCGGTATCCTCCTAGCCTAGCCATGGATTTAGGGACTAAACCTAGACTAATTTGGTCTTAGTGTTTAAAAACTAAAGCGAGAGTTAGCCTTCAGGTGAAGGGAAGTGGGAGCCAGTATCTTCCTAGCCTAGCCATTGATTTAGGGACTAAACCTAGGATTAGCCAATGATTTTCTATGTATTGTATGAGGGTAGAGAATTATAATTGCTCTTCTTTGGCACAATACATATTATAAATATTTATCTCATCTCATTTCACCAGAACCTCATTGTAGTGAAAAGGATGNTGAGGAGAAATTAGTTCATAGAATTAAGTGCAAATAAATAGAGAAAAATTATTTGTTGGGTGTAGAATTGGAGAATCTTTAGGCTGACAGACTAAAATCCCTAATTCGGTCTTAGTGTTTAAAAACTAAAGCGAGAGTTAGCCTTCAGGTGAAGGAAAGTGGGAGCCAGTATCTTCCTAGCCTAGCCATTGATTTAGGGACTAAACCTAGGATTAGCCAATGATTTTCTATGTATTGTATCAGGGTAGAGAATTATAATTGCTCTTATTTGGCACAATACATATTATAAATATTTATCTCATCTCATTTCACCAGAACCTCATTGTAGTGAAAAGGATGTTTTTTCACATAAGAAATATTTATTACATAAACATAGTTAGTAGATTAGTATTTAACTTTTAAACTTTACATTTATATTTTGCTAATAGTTAAGTACTTTAGTTTTAATAACATCTCAACATTCAAAATTAGTGACAGTGATTTTGTTTGATTTCTGTAAATTTTCAAGTAAAACTTATCATTACCAATTTACACCTTACCTATGGGATCGATATTTGGGGCTAAAATAGAAAGTCCTTTATTACTTGATAATAATATGTATACTTGCGTAAAATCCCATTATTAATTGTCTATAATTATATATATTTTACACAACTTACATTTCATATAAGGAACAAGTTTTTGGTGTTGTAGTGGTTTCAACTTCATAAATCCTTATATATAAAAAATTAGGATCATGTTTTTTGCGCCGTTGCGTGGGGAAGGTAATATTTAAATTTAGGTAAATTAAATAGTTTTGATAAATTAGGAAAGTTAGAGATAATATATATACCATAAAATATATAAAACAAAAAAAAATCAAAAATCCAAAAAGAAATTTTTTAAGTGTATTTTTTTAAAAAAAATAATTTTACTTTGCTTCNCAGGATCATGTTTTTTGCGCCGTTGCGTGGGGAAGGTAACATTTAAATTTAGGTAAATTAAATAGTTTTGATAAATTAGGAAAGTTAGAGATAATATATATACCATAAAATATATAAAACAAAAAAAATCAAAAATCCAAAAAGAAATTTTTTAAGTGTATTTTTTTAAAAAAAATAATTTTACTTTGCTTCGTTTATTTGTTTATGAGAAATATTGGATCTAAAGGCTTAGTACCTTATGATGCAGTGTTAGAACGTACATTTAAAAAAATTTGAAAACAATAGAGAGAAATTAAAATTTTAAAATAAATGGCAAATAACTTAGAAAATTCAATAAATAAGAATCGACAAAGACCTTTAAAAGATTATGCGAATCCGACAGCAGTTGAACTTCACTTGACTATTCAAAATCTTGATGTTGTTGCTAATTCATTTGAGCTTAAACCTACTATTATCCAAATGGTACAAAATAATCAGTTTGGAAGATCACCTACTCAAGATCCTAACTTACATCTTGCTAGTTTTCTTGAGATTTGTGCTACATTTAAATATGACGGAGTGTCTAATGATGTTGTTAGGCTGAGACTTTTTTTCCTTTTTCATTAAGGAATAAAGCCAAGGCTTGGTTAAATTCATTAGCACCTGGATCTATTAGAACTTGAGGAGAACTATGACAAAAATTCTTGGCTAAATATTTTCCACCCTCGAAAACCGCTAAGCTTAGAAGGTCTGCTCCAATCATAACCCACAAGTTAAAGAAAATAAGTTGATGATGGAAGAAGTGATGTTGAATATGGGAAATCAAATAAAATATCAAGGGGCTGCTATTAGATAAATTAAAAAACAATTAGGACGTATTACTACTGCACTTAGTAACAGACCTACTGCAATTCTTCTGAGTACTGTGAAATTTATTCCAAAAGATAAAAAAAGAGCAAATTAAAGCTATTCAATTACGAAGTGGAAAAGAAGTTGAAAAATGGATCCAAAGAGAAACTGAAGTTGATGAAGAGAAGGAAGAAATGAAAAATGATCAATATGAAAATGAACAAACACAAGTTCCTTTAGAAAAACCATTACCTCTATTTCCTCAAAGACTGAAGAAGAAAAATAAAGATAAATAATTTACAAAATTTTTGGAAATCCTTAAGAAATTAATGATAAATATTCATTTTGTTGAAGCTTTAGAACAAATGCCAAGTTATGTGAAATTTATGAAGGATGTACTAAATAAGAAAATGAGGTTTGCCGATCATGAGACCGTTGTACTCAGTGAAGAGTGCAGTGCTATTATTTAGAAAAAGCTTCCTGAAAAATTAAAAGATCCTGGTAGTTTTACTATACCTTGTGCAATTGGTGAAAATTTTTATGGAAAAGCTTTATGTGATTTGAGAGCGAGTATCAATCTTATGCTCTTATCGATCTTTAAACGTTTAGATTTAGGAGAAATTTTCCCTACTACCGTAACTCTTCAGTTAGCTGATCGATCNGAGAGTGAGTATCAATCTTATGCTCTTATCGATCTTTAAACGTTTAGATTTAGGAGAAATTTTCCCTACTACCGTAACNATTTTGTTGAAGCTTTAGAACAAATGCCAAGTTATGTGAAATTTATGAAGGATGTACTAAATAAGAAAATGAGGTTTGCCGATCATGAGACCGTTGTACTCAGTGAAGAGTGCAGTGCTATTATTTAGAAAAAGCTTCCTGAAAAATTAAAAGATCCTGGTAGTTTTACTATACCTTGTGCAATTGGTGAAAAGTTTTATGGAAAAGCTTTATGTGATTTGAGAGTGAGTATCAATCTTATGCTCTTATCGATCTTTAAACGTTTAGATTTAGGAGAAATTTTCCCTACTACCGTAACTCTTCAGTTAGCTGATCGATCAATAACTTATCCAAAAAGAGTTATACAAGATGTACTAGTAAAAATGGATAAAGTTATTTTCTCTGTAGACTCTATAGTATTGGATATGGAGGAAGATAAAGAGATTCCTATTATTTTAGAGAGACCATTTCTTGCAACAAGAAGAGCTGTAATAGATGTGCAAAAAGGAGAATTAATAATGAGAGTTAATGATCAAGAAGTAAAATTTAAAATAGCAAAAGCTATGAAATATCCCGTGATAGAAAAAGATAATGAATGTTATAGGATGGAAGTAGCTGATTATCTGAGTAATGAGCAGTTTAAGAAAGAGTGTGAAGATAAATTAAAGCAAGGAGAAATTTTTGAGAATGAAGATGAAATAAGAGGAGAAGATTTGGATTATATTCGAGAAAATATGAAACGTTAGACTTTTTAGAAAACGATAGTAAAAATCTCATTCCTTCAAGTATTAAACCACCTGAACTTGGATTAAAGATATTACCCGCCCATTTGAAGTATGTATTTTTAGGAGAGTCATCTAGATTACCTGTTATTATATCTGCTAAGTTAACTGAAATTCAAGAACAAAAGTTGATAGAAATGTTGAACAAGTATAAAAAGACTTTTGGATGGACTTTAGCAGATATTAAAGGAATTAGTCCTTCAATTTGTATGCACAAAATTTTATTAGATGAAAATATGAACCTAAAGATGATCTTCAGAGAAGTTTAAACTCAATAATGAAAGAAGTTGTTAAAAAAGAGATTTTAAAATGGTTAGATATTGGAATTATATATCCTATTTCAGATAGTGTTTGGGTAAGCCCAACTCACTGTGTTCCGAAGAAAGGAGGAGTGACTGTTGAAGAAAATGAGAAAAATGAATTAATACCAATAAGATAAGTTACTGGTTGGCAAATTTGTATTGACTATAGAAAATTAAATATGGCCACCAGAAAAGATCACTTTCCTTTACCCTTTCTAGACCAAATGTTGGATAGATTGGCTGTGAATAAATATTATTGCTTTTTAGATGGATATATCGGTTATCATCAAATTCCAATTGCTCTAGAGGATCAAGAGAAAACAACATTTATATGGAACATTTGCTTTTCGTAGAATGTCTTTTGGACTATGAAATGCACCTACAACATTTCAAAGATGCATGATGTCAATTTTTAGCAGTTTTATAAAACATGGAATGGAAGTGTTTATAGAAGATTTTTATGTATTTGGGACTTCGTTTGAGTTATGTCTTAATAATTTAGAAAAAGTTCTGGAAGTATGTGAAAATTTCAACCTAGTATTAAATTAGAAAAAATGTCAATTTATGGTTGCAGGAGGTATTGTGCTTGAGCATAAAATTTCTGAAAAAGACATGGAGGTAGATCCTACAAAAATCCAAGTTATAGAAAAATTATCATCACCTATTAATGTTAAAAAGGTGAGAAATTTTCAAGGACATGCTGGTTTTTACAGGCACTACATAAAAAAATTTTCAAAAATAATTAAGCCGCTATACCAACCTTTAGAAAAAGATAAGAAATTTGATTTTGATGAGGAATGCATAAAGGCATTTGAATTATTAAAGAAAAAATTAGTCACTGCACCTATAATAGTACCACCTGAATTAAAAAAACCATTTGAAATAATGTGCAATGATAGTGATTATACTATTGGGGTTGTATTAGGACAAAGGCACGATAAAGTTTTTAAAGTTATATATTATGCTAGTAAGACTCTAAATAATGCTCAAATTAACTATACTACTACTGAAAGAGAGTTATTAGCTATTGTTTATGCCTTTGGTAAATTTAGACCTTGTTTAATTGGAACTGAATGTATTGTGCATACAGATCATTCTGCTTATAAATACTTAATGCAAAAGAAGGATGCTAAACCAAAATTAATTAGATGGATACTTCTATTGCAAGAGTTTGATTTTACTATGATTGATAGAAAGGGAAATGATAATCATATAGTTGATCATTTGTCTATGATAGAAATAGAAGTATTAACTAATTTTGCAAATGAAATTTTAGAAAATTTCCTTGATGAACAGTTATATAGTATTGATGAAATAGATGTACCGTGGTATGCTGATATAGTGAATTATATTTTAAATGATATTTTACCACCTGATATGAAAAATCCACAATTAAAGAAATTTATATATGATTCAATAGACTATTTTTGGGATGACTCATATTTATATAAACAATGTAAAGATCTTATTATTAGAAGATGTGTGCATTATGAAGAAACTCAACAGATAATTGAAAGATGTCATGATTCTGATTTTGGAGGATATTTTGGAACAAACAGAACTGGATATAAGATTTTGCAAGCTGGGTTTTATTGGCCAACTATTTTTAAAGATGTTAATGAATATATTAAAATGTGTGATAGATGTCAACGAGTAGGAAATATTTCTAGAAGAAATTAAATGCCTCTAAATTACACATTGGAAGTTGAAATTTTTTATGTGTGGGGATTTGATTTTATGGGATCATTTATGCCTTCATTTAGAAACTTATATATTACTTGTTGTTCATTATATGTCCAAATGGATTGAAGTTATTGATGTACCCAGATGTGATCCTCGGAGTGTTTCTAAATTTTTGATTAAAAATATTTTTACAAGATATGGAATGTCGAGATTAATTATTACTGATGGAAGATCTCATTTTGGGAATAAGAGAATCAAAAAATTAATTAAGAAATAAGATATTATGCATAGATTCTCTACTGCTTATCATTCTCAGACTAGCGGTCTAGCAAAGACATCAAATCATGAAATTAAACGTATTTTAGGAAAAACTGTAAATCCTTATAAATTGGATTGTTCTGCTAGACTAGATACTGCGTTATGGTCAAATATAACTGCTTCTAAGACTCCTATATGAATTTCCCCATACATACTAATATTTGGAAAAAACATGCTACTTACCAGTAGAATTAAAGCATAAAGCATTTTGGGCTATTAAGGAATTCAATTTTAATATAAAAGATGTTGGTGAGAAAATATTATTGCAACTCAATGAACTTGAGGAAATAAAAAATGAAGCATATCATAATGCAAAAATCTATAAAGAAAAAAATGAAAATATGGCTTGATCGGAAGATTATTTAAAAGAAATTTGAACCTGGATAAGAAGTTCTATTATATAATACAAGATTGAGATTGTTTCCAAAAAAACTAAAATCCAGATGGTTAGGATCATTTAAAGTGACTAAAGTTTATTATTATGGAACTATTGTTATTAAAGATCCTAACACTGGAAAAGTATTTAAAGTTAATAGGCATCATCAGAAACATTATTATGAAAGACACATACCTCAATGCAAAGATGTTTTAATGTTGTCAACCCAACTAAACAAATGGTGTATCGGGCTGACGACGTTAAACCAAGTGCTTTGTAGGAGGCAACCCATACATATATGTCTATGTACTACTATTTTGTTTGATAAGTGTCTTATATATTAGTAGTACATCGTTTTAAATTACATAGAAGCAATCATCACTAATGTTGGTAGAATGTTAAACCATGGAAGAGCCGATATCTTCGGAGTCATAAAGAAGAGTCGACACTATAACACATCATTCACTCTTAGTAGGCACACTGTCGACTCAAAGGAGGTGGCATGATTGGTCAGAGCAGACCTCCCTTCGTATGAGTCTAGAGTTGGGATTATGAAACAATCATACATTTTTAGCCTTGGAGATTTTTGGAAGGAAAGCACTGTTATGAGGATTCAATTGTTATGTGTTCATGCACCCCAAGTTGTTTAGGATTTGGGGTGCAAATCCATCATTTTCATGGTGATGTGTCTCATCACTCACTCTTGGTGCTAAGGAGCGAGATTTTATGGCATTTGGATTGGCATTTTAATGCGAGGGAACTGTGGCTAGGACATGCAGAAGTGTTTCTCTGATCATCTCCTCCATTTGATCCTTAAGATATTGGATTTGTTTGGTTACAAAATCTCTGGTGCACTCCATATTGCCTAAGTTCTCATGGTTACTTTCTTCCTCTTATGCTGCTCCACTTTTTATTTGTGGAAAAATCCACACCTATCTCTCTTTTTACGGTGTTGAAACTAGATTTCTTCTCGAACCACATCCAAGGAATATAACACACAAAANACTGGCATTTTTCTCGATTAAGGACTAAATTTGTCTCTTCACAGCGCTTAAGAAATTTTGATAAATGTTCAAAACATAAGTTAAATAAAGTTCTAAGCACTAAAAAATCATCCATAAGGACTTCAATCCCTTTTTCAATTAAATCACAAAAAATTGTCATCATACAATTTTGAAATGTAACAAAGACATTACATAAACCAAAGGACATTCTTCTAAAAGAAAATGTACCATAAGCACTGATAAAATTTGTTTTCTGTTGATTCTCAAGAGTTATTTATATTTGGTGATAACCGGTATATCCATTCAGAAAACAAAAGCATTTATGCCTAGCTAGTCTATCCAACATTTGATCTAGAAAGGGTAGTGGAAAATGATCTTTCTAGTAACGAGATTTAATTTTTTATAATCAATGCATATTCGACACCTTGTAATTTTTCTAGTAGGTATTAATTCATTATGTTCATTCACAGTCACAGTTACTCCTTCTTTATTAAGAACGCAATGAATTGGACAAACTCATGCACTATCTGAAATAGGGTAGATAATTCCAGCATTTAACCACTTTAAAATCTCTTTCTTTACTACTTCTTTCATAACAGGAATCAATCTCCTTTGAGAATCAGCCCGGGGTTTGCAGTTCTCTTCCATATGAATTCTATGCATACAAATTGAAGGACTGGTTCCTTTAAAATCAGCTACTATCCATCAAAGGCTTTCGCAAAATTTTTCAAAATTTTCATCAATCTTACTTCTTCTTTTATTGTTAATTTTAAGGAAATTATAACAAGTAAATTAGAGGAATCACCTAAAAAGGTATATTTTAAATTATCAGGAAGTAATTTTAACTCAAGCTCTGGAGTTTTTTCTATTTATAGACAAAATGATTTATTTTTTCCTATCGTGTCGAAAATTTCAAAATTTTCTCGAACATAGTTTGAATCTTCCTTAAAAATATATTCACATTGATCTAATTCATCTTCTTGCTTGTGCTCCAAATCTTTTTCTTTAGATTTTTCTTCATAATTAGTTTTGAAATGTCATTCACTTAGATATCTTATAACATTCATCAGNTACTTCTTTCACAACAGGATTCAATCTCCTTTAAGAATCAGCCCGGTGTTTGCAGTTCTCTTCCATATGAATTCTATGCATACAAATTGAAGGACTGGTTCCTTTCAAATCAGCTACTATCCATCAAAGGCTTTCGCAAAATTTTTCAAAATTTTCATCAATCTTTCTTCTACTTTTATTGTTAATTTTAAGGAAATTATAACAAGTAAATTAGAGGAATCACCTAAAAAGGTATATTTTAAATTATCAGGAAGTAATTTTAACTCAAGCTCTGGAGGTTTTTCTATTTATAGACAAAATGATTTATTTTTTCCTATCGTGTCGAAAATTTCAAAACTTTCTCGAACATAGTTTGAATCTTCCTTAAAAATATATTCACATTGATCTAATTCCTCTTCTTGCTTGTGCTCCAAATATTTTTCTTTAGATTTTTCTTCATAATTAGTTTTGAAATGTCATTCACTTAGATATCTTATAACATTCATCAGCTTTATCTTTTGCAGGATACTTCATTGATCTTGAAATGTTAAAAGTAACAGTTTGATCATTGATGCACATTGTTAATTCCCCTTTCTGTACATCTATCATTGTTCTTCTTGTGGCTAGGAAAAGTCTCCCAAAAATGATAGGTATCTCTTATCTTCCCTCATATCCAACAG
>JXCR01022728.1:0-10884 GCA_002079205.1 Phalaenopsis hybrid cultivar
AAGCTCTTAAACCGAACTCATTCAAAAAGCAACCTTAGAGTTGAACATCAAAGAAAAGCACTCACCCTAGATTTTAAGATTTAGTTTATCAGACTTATTAAGAGCAGAATAAAAATGCTTTATTTATAATAAAAGTTATCTTAGTTTTATATTTTATAGGAGTTTGAGATGCGTGTAGTACACAGATTCATATAAAGATTTAAATATCAGACGTGTAAATACATAAAAATTATGACACAACTTCCAACGTCCCAAATCTTCAGTGAAACAAGTGCCCATTGGCGATTGAATTCAACACCCTCCCAGACCAAACAAAATTCTCACTCACAGACCCAATTTTCATCTAACCCTAAGCCTTTCCAATTTTTTATGCCGCATCTACAAGACTGAAAAAAAAAAAAAAAACTCAAAATCTCCGACTACTAATCTCCACATCCCCAATAACCCCCATAATCGCCCCCTAAAAAAAACCAAACAAACAAGGAGAAAAAGTGAGGAAACAGAAAGATTACAGGGTATTCAAAAGATGGCACCTGCTATAAAGAAACACGGCGATCCAATCGAGATTCTTCCTCCGGCTTTGGTCTTGGAGAACGATGACGCGAAGTGAGAAAAGTTCTTAAATCAGTTTTTCCGTTCCACAAATACTTCTTTATGGACCTTTCGGCGGCGGTTAGGGCGAACTCTGCTTGCAAAAATCCCTTTTTTTCATACTTTATAATAGTAAAATTGACAGGTAATGGGGCGAAGCAACGGACGAAGACCTGTTTTGACGCAGGTGGAGGTCCATGGATTGCGGCCGACATGGTCTAACTGTAGGGTTTTGCTAGTGCTACCGCTTAGGTGAAAGGTAGCGTTAGTTCCTAGTGAGATTTTTTAGGAATTTTAAACCTGGAAGTTTCTTAGAGGATCACGGAAACTGACCTTCTACCTACTGGTTATTCTGCTTGCAATATAATTGTTTGAGTGTGACAAATACGAATGTGGAGCTTAAGGGGTGATCTGTATTATTATTATTATTATTATTATTGTTATTATTATTATTATTATTATTATTATTATTTTCTCTAAGAACTTAAAATTCTTTTTTTTATTATTATTTTAAAAGGAATGGACTATTAGACGAGTCCCGATCATTTTTAGGTGTGCTAAATATTCGAGTATCACACCTTACACATGAGATGATTCGAACCCATGACCCGTGACCTGAGGGGACTTACAACCTTCATAGAGTCTACTCTACCAACAACTATGATACGCGCACAAGAGCTTAGAATTCTAATGTCAAAGAGCATGGAGTTTGTAAAATAAATAATTTTAATGCTAAAAAATTTCTCCTCTATGATATTTCTAACCATTCATGATTTATATAAGATTTGTATGTACACCCGTCAATTCTTACATGCATGTCACCTTATCTATGTTTGAAAAAGATGTATTTCACTTTTTAAAAGTCAAAATTGTGATTTTTATTTTTTTGTGCGATATGGAAGATTTGAGTGGTATAAATGTAAAAAATATAGTTTAGGTGTCAAGGCATGTAAATACATTAGAATTGANCCAACAATCCAAAAAAGGTATGAAAAAGAGAACTCAGGTGGTCGACCTGGCACTGGCCCAATTCGATTTTCGTGAATCATCAATCAAGGGCATATGTGCAACCCGGGGTGATTGGTCGGTCGAAACAAACGACCACCACATTAAATATCAGTTGAATAACTCTTATAAATATTCTATTATATTTTCCTGGAGATTTATTAAGGTGATCCTCGCAAAGCCCAATGATTAGAGGATAAATTTGTAATTATAATCTTCAGACCCTCTATGTATATAAATAATGGTCATTTTATAATAAAAGATTATGCACTTTCATTGCTTATTGTTTCTCCTTCTTTCTAGCACGCTCTATTCCTTGGATGTATTTTCTGGATACTTTCGGATTCAACATTTTTTTAGGTGTGGTGAGTGTGGAACCATATTGTCAACAAGAAGATGAGCACAATAACAACAACTACAAGGAAAAACCAGTCAGAGGAACATGGTAGAAGTGGGATGCACAAGAGTATATGGAAGGATACGTTCAATAAGGATTCCAGGACGTGAGAGCTTAGATCACTAATCAGATGTTGGGACAATTTGCAGAAGTACTCAGACCAGTCGCTACCTTGAGGGAAACCCCGTCCCAGAAGGAGAACAATCTCAGCATGAGGCACATGAACCCCTTAAAAAAAGACCTCCGAAGCATAATGGAAGGAAGGCAAACTATCTGTAGGAGAGGGTTAAAGATGTGATATATAAAGCTAGCGTTGGATCCGCGCAAAATTGATGGGTCAAAATGACACAAAAATTGAAGAACACTTTCTCCTTATAGATCTCTGGAGTTGAACCCTCGGAAAAGTTTAAGCTGTCAGCCTTGGAGTCATGAAAGTGAAAGTTGGATCTCAACGACCACCTTGTGTCTTTTGAATACTTGGACCACTTGTCTCACAACAATTTTTTGGCCATCACTAGGATTAGGAGAGCTTAAAACTACAACTATGACCCTTCAATTAGTTGATCATTCTCCAAACTTTCCTAGTAGGTAGATAAATTCATCTTCCATATTGATTTTTTTTATTTTGGATATAGAGGAAGATGCTACAATCCCATACTCTTTTAGCATACCTTTTCTTACAATAAGTAGGATGTATATCAATTTACAGAAAGGGGGGTTAATTATTAGAGTTCAAGATGAAGAATTGACTTCCCAAATTTATAATGCAATTTCATCCCCTACTTATCCCCCTTGAAGAATGTTTTTGAATGGAAATAGAAAATTTGCAAGGAGTTTTGAACAAGATTTAAAAAAATAGGAACTTAATATATTAAGGAAATAAAAATTTGGGATCATAAATATATAACGTAGAAAACTCTACAGGGCATTAAAAATATTAGGTTGTTGATCATGGACCATTAAAATGGCAATTTAATTTTAAAGAAAAATTCTATGTATGGTTTAAATGTGATAGGTCGAGGACATAAAAGCAAGTGATATTTGGGAGGTAACCCAAGCATTATCTTATAGTTTTATTGCATGTTCGAATTGCTTTATTATGTATGTATGTGCATTGGTCAGGTTGAGAATGTTAAAAAAAGAGTTTATTGGGAGGCATCATAATTTATCATTTTATTTTTATTTTATTGTGTGCATTATTGTGTTTGTTAACTTATATCTCTAGAGCTACCTGCCTTCCACTCTTATATAGGAGAAGAATGATGATGAGGGTGATGGTTCCTAACTTGCATGCTATTCTAACTTCGATTATGTCACCGCATAATCAATTTATGGATTATATATGAATATTTGTGCTATGTTACTATTATTTAGCCCTCTAGCAATTATAATATGTGTTCACTTGTGATTTTTTTTACATGTTTCTCATATATTCATGTGTTTTTTTCCATTTTACTCATTTACATTCCACATCCTTCAATTCTACTCAAATTATTTTCAAACCCTGAGTCTATCAATCTGAATCTCAAGCATTAATCCCACAGATACTTACCAAATGTTCATTCATGGTTTAAGCCAAAACTTATATCAAGAGTATTCTTGGGAGCTTCCATCCTTGAAATTTAATTAACCATGAAGCCTTCCCCTCGTAGGGATATTAGATCCAAGAATAAAGTAAACCTTATCCAACACCCATAAGGTGAGGGAAAATTTCTTGGTTTCGTAAACCCTAAAATCATTGATATTTTCATCACTAAGGGTAATTATATCAATTTTAAGGTAATGTTTTGATCACTTAGGGTAGTATGTTTTCTTTGAATGATGCATACAATCATTTAGATAAAAATCTTTCAAGATATAAGATGGATACATGACACAATAAAAACCTCGCCACTCTCACTTTATAAAAAGCCCTACTCTCATTTCTTAGGTTTTATTTTGCAAAACTAGGATTGAAAACTTTAAAAAATTTACAAACATTTGACAGTTCAAAATTAATGAAGAAACTTTCATCTTTTTATAAATTAACTAATTCTTTATAGGATTGATACAGTGACTAAAAAATTAATATACCACTTGATTGACATGTATACTCACTTGGCTAACGTGTGCTTCACCATAGTACTAGTCAGTAAGTTTGTTTGTGATGATGTTGCAGTTCATTACAACGACATCCTAATATTGAAAAAGACACTTATGGGGAGTGGATTCCTGGAACTAGGGGTAGAGTTTAAAGTTTGATTGTTAAGAGGGGTTTGTATAAATTGTGCTCTAAAACATGATCGGTCATTGTTGATATTGTCTAAGAGTTCTTCATAAATGTGAAAGAACAAAAAAAATGACATTATCTTTCTTAGGGGGAAACAAGTCCACTTTGGTACTTCCTCCATAAATTTTATTATTGGACCCCCTAATATTTTCCAAGATGAGTATTCTCAATTTCTTGGTTTTGATCTAAACCCTAAACCCTAAACCCTAATAATTAATTTTCTTACTGACACTTGCATAGCGGCAAGTTGGAGAAGCAAAAATCATCACTTTTTTGGCTTTCACTCTGAATATCAAGTCACGGGCATGGCATTATTTCTTTTCAGTCAAACCCATGCCCTCAACTAATGTCTATGAGGTTACTAAATATCAAGTGATCTTTTATTTTTGCATTAAGAAAGGAAAGTTGATAGTTATAGTCTCTATTATCCATCTTTCCATCATGAATATAGTTAAGGAGGCTATCATCGACCTTGGCCACCCATCTCTCATTTATGCCTTATGTGTAAAGGTAGGGACCAAGGGTGACTACTTAAAGGTGCATATGCTCCTTATTCGCTCGATGACAAAGGAGAGTTTGACATCCTATAAAGGTGAATCTACTCAGTCAAGAGAGAGTTCCTCCAACCCTTTCACCTCTTGTGTCATACCCTCCACCTCTTTAATGGTTGAAAGAATTTAGACTTTGAGCAGGAATGTGGCTATCATGCAGTGGTGGTAGCAGAACATGAGGAAAAAAACTGACCATTATATAGATGAGCATCAATGGTAGTATGAGTACCATGTGAAATTTAACTCAACCTTAGTCAACATGTTTCAATACTACCAACTAAATATCAGGCCTGATGTCGTCCAGTTTCCTAATGCCCAAAATTTTTAGAACTATGTTGTCCTACGCCAGCCTATGGAGAAGGATGAGGGTCACAATTAGGAAGAGGAGGGGGAGAGTGTAAATTTCCTCTAGTGCTTCGGTATTTTTTGTGCATTGTTATGTTATGTTGTGAACTTTTGTGAGATTTTTATTTATGTAATTTTCCAGTTCTATGATTTTCATAATTGCTACTTATTATTGTGTAGTATTTGTGTGTTTTTTTTTTCAGTTATAGTATTTCTCCATTTGTGATATCTTCCAATTGTCTCATAGCATGTTTCTATGTTATTTCCTTCCTCTTTTGTCTGTTAGTTATATTTTTATTTCATGAGCTCTAGTATGATAAAAAAAAATAAAATAAGCTTGAGAGGGTGGGGGATGTAAACTTATGCCTAATTGATTAATTATATATAAATTTAAAAGTTCAAAGAAAAGGGGATTCTTAATTTAGATTCATTATAATTTAAGATTATAAAAAAAATGGTTAAAAGTGCACAATTATTTATTAATCATTGAATTAAATATTAAATTAATAATTACTAACCTCATATTATGATTAATAATCATTTTAAAATAAAATTTCTTAAACACTTAAGTTTATTTAACTTAAATAAATTTAACTAATCAAGCATATAAAAATTCAATATTTATCTATCTAAATAATTTAATTAAAGGTTAGTATCTTTTAAATTATAATATTTTGAATAACAATTGGAAAGCTTCAAGTTGAAGGGAATTGATACTCAAAATCATTTGACAAGCTTAACTAGATATAATAATTCTCATTCATTAAAAATATACATATGATGAGAAGAAGCTTGAGATCAAGCCTAAGAATAAAAAATCAGTATCGGTTTCCTTTTCATATTTAAACGGCTAAAATTCTCCTTGATTAAAATTTAAAAGTGATGCATTTAAGATGAGAATATATCAATTAAGATTGTTTGGTTGATAAGCATAATTGAGTTTTTATATGTTTGTTAATTGAAGTTATTTTAGTCAAAAACACATTAGATGATTTAAGGATAATGGTATTAAAAGAATATTAATATATAAGTAAGTTTTGGATATTACTAGTTAATAATAATTGTATTATTTAATAATATTTATGCATTTTTATTAAATTTATATATTATATTATTAAAGAATTATGAAATTGTGAGATAAGAGCTACCATTAAAACTTCATACGTTTAAATTTAGCTATTAAATTATTGGAGAGCAAATAATGTGTATGTTTAAGAGAATTCAATATGTGTGAAATGTTAGGTTGTGATATAGTGCTTTTCTTTCATTTGTTGTGCTAACTTTATCATTTTCTTAGTTATATTTTGTGTTCTTATGCAATATACATAGAAAATTTTAGCATGTGGGAGATATTTAACAAAATAAAAGCTAGAGTTCAACTTTTGAAGGAAGCACCACAATGCTAGAATCAAAGCATTGTGGTGCCATGCCCGAAGATGTCATTTTTTTTTAGCCAAAAACCTAAGAAGCATGACACTTTGGAGCTAGAAGCTGGCCTCATCAACCATAAAGCAGCGCCCCAACACCTTTAAAGGCAGCGCCGCAGCACTCATCCCTCAATTAGAAGAACATGCTTCGCGGAAGGCAGTGCTCAGACCCAACATCCTGACGCTCGTTGACAGCACCCTAGCATTCCCCACTAGCATATGATAGTTTTTTTTTTGTTCTGTGATGGCTTTGCTAATTGTTTTTTTAATCAAATGGTTGTAATATGAATGGGGAGAGAGGACTGGGAAGTTGAAGAGTGTTTTAGAGTGAGGTTTTTCTCTTGCTTTATTATGAGTGAGCAAGTGTCTGATTGTATTGAGCAAAGGAGGAGGATTTACTCTGGGGAACAATATCTCGTCGTTATGATTAATTTTATTTCTATTCTAATTTGTGATACTTGATTTGAAAATCTAATGCAGTTCATGTTATCATTCTTAATCATGTTGGTATTTAAATTTGTCGCTTCTTTAGATCGTTCTTATTTAAAATATTGGGGAATTCTTATTTAATTCTTGAAATTTTTAATGCTTAAGTTGATGTTTTAATTTTTCATTCCTAATTTACATTCAAATAGGCCAATTGGATTGTTAAAACCCATTGTAATCTAGGACTACTAGAAAAGGTCTAGAAGCACAAGTAGGTTAAAACACAAGGTAAAGTGGAATGTGAACATTATCATTAAATATTTGCAGACATTATGTCATATGTGGATTACTGAGAGTTCTTGTAAGGTCAAGAAACCCTAATGTTATCTATATCTCGAAAGAGAATAAAAAGTATTGAACCTCGATTAACAACTGTCATAAAAAAATCACTTGAAGAATCATATGTTTTATTGAACCAATTCAAAGGAGATTTTCGAGCTAGTAAACAAACTTATTCCCTTAACTTTTGTCTTTCACTTTAAAATGGCATTTAGAAGCTTTGTAAAAATTAAAATAATAAATCTCTTGTACTAAAATTAGAAAGACTATACTAGCTTTTGCACAGCTTTCATAAATAAAATTTTTTTTGTGAGATCGGTAACTCAGACTCATAATATGAATTCTACTTCATCGATACGTACACTTCTGTAATTAACGCATGCATCACCCTAAAGTAAATGAGCTGGCTTCAGCTTATTTTATTAGCTCATCAAGCATTGCTCATGTGCCATTTATCGAGCCAATCCAGTTCTAACTAAAAATTTGGTTTAGCTCAGTTACACCTCTATTTGAGCTAAAATATGTTTGATGTGGTACGAATATATTTTAATTTTTATGCTAATTAATTATGAAAACATGATTGTCTAAATGTAGATGACAAACAACAGAGGCGAATAGTGGCCAACAACTACACTTGTTGACAGAGGCGAGTGGCAGCTATGTGCTCTGGTAGCTATTTTTAAAAATAGTGAAACCCGAAAAAAATAAAATAAACATAGATTAAAAAAAAAATAAAACAATTCCAAATTTGGTGTAATTTAATAAAAACTTTCATGCCAGTTCATGGAAAAATTATAAGGAAAATTTGCATACATGTGACACTGTTTTTATCTAATTACATATCTACTACCTAAAATTTAATATTGACATTTATAGCATTTTGGTGTTACAACTTATGCATAAAAATATGTATTTCATTTATTAGAACTTAGTAAGATAAACTTTTTAATATAATTTCAAAATTTTAAATGTCGAGCATGCAGGTATGAAGGTTTAAATTTTAGCTGTGTGGCATCAAAATAAGTGCCGCCCCATAAAAAAAGTATTTTAAATGATTTTGAATGGTTGAGATTTATATTAGGTGGAATGCTACACCAAATTTTAGCTTAAGGAAATTTACTTATATATCATAAAATTTTATGTATTGTAATATTTAATATTTAATATTTATTTCTATAATTATAGTGCGCCATCATTGCATTATAATGCGCGTTGCGTCTCCCGACTCTTTGGTTGACATCTGTAAAGTCAGCTCTATGTCCCCTCAGGTCTTGTCTATGTGTGGATAAGTTGAGTGGTTAGGCACATGAAGTTGGTTGGGGGCTCGTACCCTAGCTTCTAACCATATACATCGAAAATCTAACTATGCAAATTTCGAGAAAATTCGATGATCCATACAAGGAGGATACAAAAGGATTGTGTTATCAGCCAAAAGGTCGAACCATCTAGCGTCACTTCATTAAGTCAACTAACATGCCAACCGAACAAATGGAAATTTGAATCTGAACTAAAAATGTTGTATGACATAACCAACAATGACCATGTAAAATCGGCTCCTCAACTGATTCCAGCTCACTCTTAGAAAAAAGGTCAACGATCTCTCCAGCCCTTGGTAGAGTCCCCTCCCCTTAACGAAAATTGTCCGTCAAATTACGGTGATATTTGATTGATGGAATAAACCTTCGTCAAGGATATGGTCTCTATTCAGCCGATCAAATAATGACCAGCTGACCAAGCTTAGTAGATACAAATATGAAGCGGTACGAACAACAATTACCAATACGAATAGGCGCCAAGTGTAGTTACCAGGGGCAAAAGATCCAAAAGACAGTTACGAGTATGTAATGACGTAATGACTCATAAATGAATAATCACATTCTTATTTAATTTGGGGCAAACATGATAGGGGAGTCATTCTTTCGGGAAAGACTATTGAATCTATTCAAAGAGAACTGGTACTACTTGTTGTTTATTATCTTATTCTCTCTCACTCCCCGTTTCTATTCTCTCTCATTCCTTTGATGTGACAAACACTCTAATTTAATAAAAACTTGTTTGCCATAAAGGAAAATTTGGAAGCATGCCACACCGTTTTTATTTATTTACATATCTAAAATCTATAATTTCATATTTACATTTATAACACTTTGGTGTTACAATTTATACTTTAAAAGTTAGTAATATAGTATTTTTGATATAATATCAAAACTTTAAGTGACATACATACAAGTATGAAAGATTAGATTTTAGCTATGTAACTATGTAAAAATGGTGTGGCATGAAAATAAGTGTCGCTCTAAATAGAAGTAATTTAAATGATTTTGAATGGTAAAGTTATATAAGGTGGACTGCTACACCAAATTTTAGCTTAGGGAAATGTACTTATATATCACATAATGTTTATGTATTGTAGTATTTTTTAATTAATATTTATTTATATAATATTAGTGTGTCATAATTGAATTACACACACGTGAGCACACATATATATTTAAAAAAATAAAAATAAAAAAATAGATCGCAAACTGCATTTGCGATCTACCCCTGTGTAATTCCAGGCAAGCCTCGAACCCGAGACTCCAGAGGTCTTACACATTTTGTCCACCAAAGAGCCAGCCAGTTCATGCACGTGCACCCACGCACCAGATGTATATACACATATACATACATACATATACACAATACACCAAAAATCTAGCTACGTAAATCTGACAATCCACATAGAATACAGAAGGATCGGGCTATCAGCCAAAAGACTGAACCAACTAATATAACTTCGTTTAGCCGGTCAACTGGACGACCGAACAAAAGGAAATCTGAATTTGAACTAGTAAATGCAGTATAGAAGAATCGACAATGACCTTGTAAAATTGGCTCCTCAACCAATTCTTGGGCACTCGCAGAAAAGATCAACGGTCACTCCAACCCCCAGTAGGGACTCTTCCTTTTAATGAAGGTTGTCTGTCATATTACAGTGATACACCCTTTGCCTGACTCAATAAACATTCACGAACGATAAGGTCTCTGTTCAGAGTTCCCCTAGGAAGCTTACCGAATACCTATCGACCAACCAAAAAAATCTCAGTAGATCGAATGATGACCAGTTGAGCAAGATGAGCAGTTACAAATATGAAGTGGCACCAACAACGATTACCATTATGAATAGGCGCCAACAACAGTTAATAAAGAAAAAGATCTAAAAGACAATTATGAATATGTAAATATGTAATAACTCATAAATGATTAATAACTTCCTTATTTAATCAGGGACAAGCTTGTAAATTACTAGACACCCCCTATGATCTATAAATAAGGGAATCATTCTTTCAGGAAAGACTACATAAAAGATTCAAATATTTCTTATTGCTTACTCTCTTATTCTCTCTCACTTCCCCCTCTCAATTCTTCGTCATTTCTCTCATTCGACCAATGCTCCAACCCATGGACGTGGCCCACAGAACATTTTTTGGTTCAACACACACACACACACACAAATATATATATATATATATATATATATATATATATATACAA
>JXCR01022746.1:7681-38290 GCA_002079205.1 Phalaenopsis hybrid cultivar
TTTTTTTTGTAATGCATAAATAACGATCCAAGCCTAGAAATAGAAGGGCACAAGAAAAGCTTAGGTTACACAACATTACACAATCTTAGGCAATCTTGGCTAAATTATTATGCTTGATATGTCACCAAAGACTTCAAATGGTTGAGCGTAGATCATAATGTATTTTTTAATGATATAATTTCGAGAGTCAAATTCAAGGTTGTTTGATCTCCAATTTCAGCAAATTTGTAGTCCAACTGAACTTCTCAATGAGATAAACTCATCAACAACATATTGATTAGATTCAAGTTCCAATGAACTCAAATCAACCAATTGAAGCTTTAAAAATTGATTAAAAGGTTGAATGATCTCCAAGTTATGCCTAATATAATCGAATCAAATGTTTCGATAACATGATCTCATGAGCTCAAGATCACTCAATTTTGAAGGCATTAAAACACTTAAATGCTAAAGGATTGATCAATAGTAATAAAAAAAATTAGCTTGAGTCATTGGATGAAATTTATGAGATTTTAGTTAAATCTAGCAAAATGCTAATCTAAAAAGTTATATGTATATACCCCTATCTTATAAATGAAGAGGAGATTGAAAATTTTATAGCTAAAACTAAACTTGTGAAGAGAGTTGGAAGCCAACGACCACCATCAATCATCTTCGACCACTACTGGTGGTTACTTTAGCTCAACAATTATCATACAACTATTGCTACTTGATTAATATCTCCAAGGTTTTGTTTAAAAAATATTGTCACTTAATTAGCGTTATTATCTGAGAAATGTTATGACCCTATTGTAATAATAAAAAAGACAAGCAAGCCTTGCTGATTTAGTAATCTTTTTAATTTTTCTTTTTCAATTGAGGAGTGTAGAGAAATTTTGTAATACAAACTATATATATAATATACTACTTTTACTAGGTTAGGCCCTGTGATTTTTTTTATTATTAAAAGACTTGTCATATAAAAATGTTTTTGTCTTTTATTAATTTTTTCTATGTGTGGTAGCTTATTAAACTAAGACTTAATTTTTCTCCATCTATTATCAACTTTCTAGCATGAAGAGAGATACTCAAGTTTCTATAGTGAAATTCTTAGAAGCTCCCCACTCTACTCTATTTTCTTCTCTTTTTTCCTCATTTTCTTTTTTTTATTAAATAAGATTTCGTTGTAATTCACATATAGATAATTCATGATTCAATAATTTGAGTATAGCTTACATAAAATTGAACCTTGTTCATGACATTCAAACCTTATTTGATGGCTTCTCCACATCTTGTTTAAATATGGTTCATACATTTGGAAAGTGTAGTTTTAACAACTCTATTTTTGTTGCTTAAAGACAACTAAAATATGAAACTTGAAATATGAGGATATAATGACAAATCTAAATTATTTTATAGTACTTTATTACCACTTCAATAATGTCATTGGTGGGTCCCAAGCCCTTAAGCGAAAAGTGGAGGGTGGCGTTAGGCTGTCGAGCGTCAATATAAAAATTTTTTCGAAAAACTATGACATGAATTCATTAAATTATTGTGTTAATGCTAAGACGTCCCTTGAAAGCGACATACTATATACCTCGAATATAGTGACAAGTGTGAAAGGGTCGCTGCACTAGTTCTTGGATTTAGAGTCAAATAAGCAAGAGTTCCCACATTATGAATGTATGTGGTCAAAAAAGTTATTTATGAAGGATCCGTACTTAAACATATGTAGATCTAATTATAAATAAATATTTGAAAGAAAATGTGGTGAAAATTAGTAGAAATGAAGATAAAATTATAGTTCTAAAGATTATTGTTGATATTAAAATTTTTAACGAAATAAGTGTTTATGCTCCCCAAGTATGTTTGGATATATATTCAAGAGAAAAAAAAATGGAATGACCAATAATAATTAATATAAAGGATACCTCTTGAAAATTTTTTAGTTGAAGAGATTTAAGTATACATGCTAATACAATAGGAGAAAAATTTAATAGTATTCATGGTAGCTAATATTTTGGAGTTAACTAATGAAGAATGTAGAGTTATATTGGACTTTACTTTATAATTTTATTATTGTCAATACTTTATTTAAGAAAAGAGACGAGCATATTATCACTTATAAAAATGGATATATTATTACAAAAATTTGTTATTTTGTTATGAGAAAAATAGATCACTGATATTAGAAAAATTATAAGGTCATTTCAAGTAAAAATTTAAGTACCCAACATTGATTATTGATTTAAATTTTAAGATGAAGGATATGAAATATTATCATATAATTAGATGATGTCATTTAAAAGACATAGATTTGTTATTTTTATGAGTAAATTTTAGTATCTTAAGATTTGGGATGATCGTAAAGAAGCTAGTACTATGTGGGATAAAGTAAGCTAGTACTATGTGGGATAAAGTAACTAGTATTATTAGAAAGTTGTAGAAGATGTGCTGGGAAAATCAAAAGAGAAACTCTTATGAATAAAAAAAGTTGATGGTTGAATAATAATGTGCAAAAAAGAAAAAAATAATAGATTTTGTTATAAAAAATGATCTAAATATAAAAGCTTGAAAATTTAGATAAATATAACGTGACCCATAGAGATTTTAAGAGAATAATTTGTGATGGTAAGAATTTTATTTTTAATAATTTTTTATAATATATTAGATACTAAAGAGAGTGAAAGATATATGTGTATACTAGCCATACAAAGAGATAAGAGAATTAAAGCTTTAGTTGAAGTAAAGTGTATTAAGGATGAAAAAAAAAACTTCTTTATATGAGGATATTCAACATAGATGGGTGAGATAACTTGATAAACTATTCAATAAATGTTATGAAAATAAGGTCAATTTTATTGATCTTAATATCGTAAATAATAGCAATTTTATTTTATTTCTACCATCAAATTAGCAAAACAAATTGAGGAGGCTTTAAAGAAAATAAAGTATGAAAAAGTAGCAGGACCTGTTAGTATTATAATATGTATGAAAATGTTTTGAAACTCTAGGAATTTCTTGACTTGCTAAACTTTTAAATAATATTTTAAAAAAAGATGTATGATAAGTAGAGAAAGAGTTTATTGGTTGTTATTTTTAAGAATAAAGAGATGCATAAGAGTGTGCAAATTATAAAGGAATTAAGTTAATGTTTCATACATTAAAGTCATGGGAGAGAGTAATATAACATAGGTTGCGGCGTGATATGGAAATTTCTTAAAATCTTTTTGGATTAATGTCGTACTAGTTTGCTATGGAAGTTATACATTTATTAAGAGATTTGATGGAAACGTATAGAGAGAGTAATATATATATATATATATAGAAAAAACTTATGATAAAGTTCCAAAAGAAGTATGTTGGAGAGTTTAAGAAAAGAAATGTTGTGATATTAGTTATATTTAAGTCATTAAAACTATGTATATAAGAGATGTTACTTGTGTTCGAACACAAGTAAAACTCGAACAAAAGTAAAATTGAAGAACTATTTTTCTAGTTTAGTTGGATTAAATCATGGATTAGTTCTAAGTCCAAATCTTTTTTTGCTTTAGTTATAGATGTTATTATTGGAAATTTATAGGTGTATGCTTTTTCTGATGATATTTTTCTTGTGGATAAGATTAGAGGGAGTTCAACAAAAATTAGATTTATGGAGGCCAACTTTAGAGTCTAAATGTTGTTGTTTGAAAAGATATAAAATTGAATACATGGAAAATAATTTTAGTGATAGTATATTTAGTGACGAGGATATAATAATAAGTGAACAAATTATAAAAGGAGTGAACATTTTAGATAACTAGGGTATTTTGTTCAAACTGTTGGTGACATAGTTGGGGATGCTATTAGTAGAATTCTAGTTGGATGTTTAAAGTGGAGGAACACATCAGTCCTTTTGTGTGATAGAAAACTAATACTTGGAATTAAAGTAAATTTTTATAAGATGGTGGTGAGACCTACAATGCTTTAAGGCGTATAATGTTGGCCTGTAAAATAGAAGCATAAAATTAAGTTAAGTATTGATAAGATGAGATTGCTTAGTTGGATGAACAATTTCACACTTGGAAACAATATGTGAAACAAATATTTCTTTGAAAGGGTTGGAAAAGCTTCAGTGAGAGACAACATTAGAGAGAGTCACCTTAGATAATTTGGTCAAATTAAATGTCGATCATCTGATGGCCCTATTGGGATAGTATGTGTTTTTTTATTGCACTTATGCTAAGAAGGTGGTGGTAGACCTAAAAAGACTTGGGCATCTTGTATAGAAGATGATCTTAATTTATTAGACTTAAGAAAGATTAGGTGAAAATTATAAATAATATTGATGATTCTATATAAATTATGAATTAATCTTTCAGTACATTAGCCCTTCATTGCTTGTATTCTTTGCTTTTCTTAAAGAGAAATTTACTCGCACAACACATAATTTTTATATATTTATAAATTTATATATCTAACATATAAACTTTAATGCTTACTTAACATAAAAAAAATATGCATGAAAATTTGCATTTCACTTAAAAAAAGTTAATATTTTTGATATGACTTAGAAATTTGGATGTTATATAAATATTAAAATTCAGGTCTAACATAAATAAATATAAAAGAATTCCATCATATGTATATAAATCTCTTTCTCTTGAAAAACAACTACATAATACTATCATTCCGAATTTTACCTTAGTGAAATGGCTTTAATGTGATGCTGCAAATTGCATAATAAGAATGCCTAAAGCAAACAATATTGTGGCCTNTGAATTTTACCTTAGTGAAATGGCTTTAATGTGATGCTGCAAATTGCATAATAAGAATGTCTAAAGCAAACAATATTGTGGCCTAATGGTAAGCTAATCACCAAATTTCTGGGCCAAATTCTATCAAATGTGAGCATGGAGGTATTTTGTACCTTCTTTTGTTGCTTGATAGTATCTTGTCCTCAAATTTATATCATAAAAAAAGAGGGTTTTGCTNTGTACCTTCTTTTGTTGCTTGATAGTATCTTGTCCTCAAATTTATATCATAAAAAAAGAGGTTTTTGCTAAGAATAAAAGGGATATGGATATGATTACCAAATTGCTGTTTTAGCAAATGAAAAAGGGCAATTATATGTTTGGTTACATAGTTGTTCAGGAAAGGAAATTAACAAAATGGATCGATTTGGAGATATGGGCAATTGTGATGCTTCTGTACGTAAAGATGGACATGATACTATCTTGTTAGGTTATTTTGACTGGGGCAGGCCAACCAAAGCTGTCCTTCTTTGTTTCTATTGTATGATGAATTGATATATATATATTAAAACGAGTTGAATATAATCTAATTAAGGGTTGTTTGTGCGAGTCAATTATAATTCAAGTTTTAAGAAATTGTTCATATTCATTCCACTTATTTATAGGGTTATAAACGAGCCGAGCTTGAGCGAGCTCAGGTTTGGCTCTTGTTTGGCTCGTTTGAAATTGTTCATGTTCGAAATTGGCTCTTGTTTGAAAACGGCTCGTGAACAGTGTGTTCGTGTTCGGCTCGATTTAAATATTCGTGTTCGTGTTCGGCTCGNGTTTGAAAATGGCTCGTGAACAGTGTGTTCGTGTTCGGCTCGATTTAAATATTCGTGTTCGTGATCGGCTTGAAATTGTCTCGTTAAAATTAAACTGAAAAAATATATGTAATGTGCTGGATTTGAACCTGAACCAAATGTATGCAAAACACGACGCATAACCACATTACCACAAAAACAATTACGATTTAAATTTAAATATAAATATATATAATANTCTCGTTAAAATTAAACTGAAAAAATATATGTAATGTGCTGGGTTTGAACCTGAACCAAATGTATACAAAACACGACGCATAACCACATTACCACAAAAACAATTACGATTTAAATTTAAATATAAATATATATAATANAGACAAGCAAGCCTTGCTGATTTAGTAATCTTTTTAATTTTTCTTTTTCAATTGAGGAGTGTAGAGAAATTTTGTAATACAAACTATATATATAATATACTACTTTTACTAGGTTAGGCCCTGTGATTTTTTNGGACAAGCAAGCCTTGCTGATTTAGTAATCTTTTTAATTTTTCTTTTTCAATTGTTTTAGTAGAGAAATTTTGTAATACAAACTATATATATAATATACTACTTTTACTAGGTTAGGCCCTGTGATTTTTTTTATTATTAAAAGACTTGTCATATAAAAATGTTTTTGTCTTTTATTAATTTTTTCTATGTGTGGTAGCTTATTAAACTAAGACTTAATTTTTCTCCATCTATTATCAACTTTCTAGCATGAAGAGAGATACTCAAGTTTCTATAGTGAAATTCTTAGAAGGTCCCACTCTACTCTATTTTCTTCTCTTTTTTCCTCGTTTTCTTTTTTTTTATTAAATAAGAATTTGTTGTAATTCACATATAGATAATTCATGATTCAATAATTTGAGTATAGCTTACATAAAATTGAACCTTGTTCACGACATTCAAACCTTATTTGATGGCTTCTCCACATCTTGTTTAAATATGGTTCATACATTTGGAAAGTGTAGTTTTAACAACTCTATTTTTGTTGCTTAAAGACAACTAAAATATGAAACTTGAAGTATGAGGATATAATTACAAATCTAAATTATTTATAGTATTTTATTACCACTTCAATAATGTCATTGGTGGGTCTCAAGCCCTAAAGCGAAAAGTGGAGGGTGGCATTAGGCTGTCGAGATCAATAAAAAATTTTTTTTGAAAAACTATCACATGAATCCCTTAAATTATTGTGTTAATGCTAGGGCATCCCTTGAAAGCGACATACTGTATACCTCGAATATAGTGACAAGTGTGAAAGGGTAGCTGCACTAGTTCTTGGATTTAGTGTCAAATAAGCAAGAGTTCCCACATTATGAATGGATGTAGTAAAAAAAGTTATTTATGAAGGATCCGTACTTAAACAGATGTAGATCTAATTATATATAAATATTTGAAATAAAATGTTGTGAAAATTAGTAGAAATGAAGATAAAATTATAGTTTTAAAAATTATTGTTGATATTAAAATTTTTAATGAAATAAGTGTTTATGCTCCCCAAGTATGTTTGGATATATATTCAAAAGAAAAAAATTGGAATGACTAAGAATAATTAATATAAAGAATACCTCTTTAAGAAAAATTTTTAGTTGAAGAGATTTAAATACACATGCTAGTACAATAGGAAAAAAATTTAATAGTATTCATGGTAGCTAATATCTTGGAGTTAACTAATGAAGAATGTAGAGTTACATTGGACTTTACTTTATAATTTTATTATTGTCAGTACTTTATTTAAGAAAAGAGACGAGCATGTTATCGCTTATAAAAATGGATCTATTATTACAAAAATTTATTATTTTCTTATGAGAAAAATAGATCACTGATATTATAAAAATTATAAGGTCATTTCAAGTAAAAATTTAAGTACCTAACATTGATTATTGATTTAAATTTTAAGATGAAGGATTGAAAGTAAAAAATATAATGAAATATTATCATATAATTAGATGATGTCATTTAAAAGACATAGATATGTTATTTTTATGAGTAAATTTTAATATCTTAAGATTTGGGGTGATCGTAAAGAAGCTAGTACTATGTGGGTTAAAGTAACTAGTATTATTAGAAAGTTGTAGAAGATGTGCCGGGAAAATCAAAAGAGAAACTCTTATGAATAAAAAAAGTTAGTGGTGGAATAATAATGTGCAAAATAGAAAAATAAGAGATTCTGTTATAAAAAATGATCTAAATATAAAAGCTTGAAAATTTGGATAAATATAATGTGGCCCATAGAGATTTTAAGAGAATAATTTGTGATGGTAAGAATTTTATTTTTAGTAATTTTTATAATATATTAGATACTAAAGAGAGTGAAAGATATATGTGTACACTAAACATACAAAGAGATAAGAAAATCAAGGCTTTAGTTGAAGTAAAGTGTATTATGGATGAAAAAAAATACTTTTTTATGTGAGGATATTCAATATAGATGGGTAAGATAACTTGATAAACTATTCAATAAATGTTATGAAAATAAGGTCAATTTTTTTTATCTTAATATCGTAAATAATAAAAATTTTATTTTATTTCCACCATCAAATTAGCAAAACAAATTGAGTCGGCTTTAAAGAAAATAAAGTATAAAAAAATAGTAGGACTTGCTAGTATTATAATATAAGTATGAAAATGTTTTGAAACTCTAGGAATTTCTTGACTTGCTAAACTTTTAAATAATATTTTAAATGCTAAAAAGATGTCTGATAAGTAGAGAAAGAGTTTATTGGTTGTTATTTTTAAGAATAAAGGGATGCATAAGAGTGTGCAAATTATAAAAGAATTAAGCTAATGTTTCATACATTAAAGTCATGGGAGAGAGTAATAGAACATAGGTTACAACGTGATATGAAATTTTTTTAAAATCTGTTTGGATTAATGTCGTACTAGTCTGCTATGGAAGCTATATATTGATTAAGAGATTTGATGGAAACGTATATAGAGAGTAATATATATATATATATATATATATATATATATATATATATATATATATATATATATATATATATATATATATATATATATATATATATANCATTATTGTTCTTGTTTGGTTCATTTAACTAACCGAATGAAAAAAAAATTGTTCATGTTCGTCTCGTTTACTTATCAAACGAATCAAACACGAACTCATTAACGAACCGAACACGAACTATTCACAAACAACGAGCTTTTTTTGACAGCTCTAACTTAAATTATTTATCAATTAATTTAACTGTTTAAATAAATATAAATAATGAGATCCAACTATAATGCGAACAGCCCACGTGTGAGAGGCGGGAAAATGACCGACCGAAAATAGAAGGCTCGCTGTGTTAAATGCGCCATTAATTTTGGCAAGCTACGGACAAAAAGGATGGCCCACGCCCTAAGTTACCTCGGAAAAATTATTGTATATGTACTCCGCATGCAGAGATGTATGTGGTGTTCGATGTACACTATAGATCACGGTGATTTACGGTGATGATACATATCGGTGGGCCCCACTTTAAATTCTTTTTTTAAACATAATTTTTTTGATTGCATCATCACCGTAGATAACCATGATCTACGGTATATATCGAACACCGCATGCATGCAGCGTCCGTATGCATCTCTGCATGTGGTGTCCGTATGCAATAATGTTTCCGTTACCTCGACATGAAATTTGTACACAGCTGTGGTTTTCTATAAACTGAGAAAAAATTTGAATAGTCTTTTTTTTAATTTAAGTCATGTTAGGAAAAAATAGNAGGAGTTCAACAAAAATTAGATTTATGGAGGCCAACTTTAGAGTCTAAATGTTGTTGTTTGAACAGATATAAAATTGAATACATGGAATGTAATTTTAGTGATAGTATATTTAGTGACGAGGATATAATAATAAATGAACAAATTATAAAAGGAGTGAACATTTTAGATAACTAGGGTGTTTTGTTCAAACTGTTGGTGATATAGTTGGGGATGCTATTAGTAGAATTCTAGTTGGATGTTTAAAGTGGAGGAACACATCAATCCTTTTGTGTGATAGAAAACTAATACTTCGACTTAAAGTAAATTTTTATAAGATGGTGGTGAGACCTACAATGCTTTAAGGCGTATAATGTTGGCCTGTAAAATAGAAGCATAAAATTAAATTAAGTATTGATAAGATGAAATTGCTTAGGTGGATGAACAATTTCACACTTGGAGACAATATGCGAAACAAATATTTCTTTGAAAGGGTTGGAAAAGCTTCAGTGAGAGACAACATTAGAGAGAGTCACCTTAGATAATTTGGTCAAATTAAATGTCGATCATCTGATGAACCTATTGGGATAGTATGTGTTTTTTATTTCACTTATGCTAAGAAGGTGGTGGTAGACCTAAAAAGACTTAGGCATGTTGTATAGAAGATGATCTTAATTTATTAGACTTAAGAAAGATTAGGTGAAAATTATAAATAATATTGATGATTCTATATAAATTATGAATTAATCTTTCAGTACATTATCCCTTCATTGCTTGTATTCTTTACTTTTCTTAAAGAGAAATTTACTCGCACAACACATAATTTTTATACATTTATAAATTTATATATCTAACATATAAACTTTAATGCTTACTTAACATAAAAAAATATGCATGAAAAATTGCATTTCACTTAAAAAAAGTTAATATTTTTTATACGACTTAGAAATTTGGATGTTATATAAATATTAAAATTCAGGTCTAACATAAATAAATATAAAAGAATTCCATNAATAAAAATTTAATTTTTTTAAATATCATGAATTTTTTATATATAATTATTTTAAATAATTTTATATTTCGAACAATAACGATTCGAACACGAACGAATACATTATTGTTCTTGTTTGGTTCATTTAACTAACCGAATGAAAAAAAAAATTGTTCATGTTCGTCT
This sequence comes from Phalaenopsis hybrid cultivar, assembly GCA_002079205.1. NCBI lineage: Eukaryota > Viridiplantae > Streptophyta > Magnoliopsida > Asparagales > Orchidaceae > Phalaenopsis > Phalaenopsis hybrid cultivar. The sequence continues at coordinate 18,126 of JXCR01022746.1, forward strand.
CGTTTACTTATCAAACGAATCAAATACGAACTCATTGACGAACTGAACACGAACTGTTTATGAACAACGAGCTTTTTTTGACAGCTCTAACTTAAATTATTTATCAATTAATTTAACTGTTTAAATAAATATAAATAATGAGATCCAACTATAATGCGAACAGCCCACGTGTGAGAGGCGGGAAAATGACCAACCGAAAATAGAAGGCTCGCTGTGTTAAATGCGCCATTAATTTTGGCAAGCTACGAACAAAAAGGATGGCCCACGCCCTAAGTTACCTCGGAAAAGTTATTGTATATGTACTCCGCATGCAGAGATGTATGTGTTGTTCGATGTACACTATAGATCACGGTGATTTACGGTGATAATACATATCGGTGGGCCCCACTTTAAATTCTTTTTTTAAACAAAATTTTTTTGATTGCATCATCACCATAGATCACCATGATCTACAGTTTATATCGGACACCGAATACATCTCTGCATGCTGTGTCCGTATGTAATAATTTTTCCGTTACCTCGACACGAAATTTGTACACAGCAGTGGTTTTCTATAAACTGAGAAAAAATTTGAATAGTCTTTTTTTTAATTTAAGTCATGTTAGGAAAAAATAGGAAAGTATTAGCAAATTGAAAATAAAAACTAAAAGTAATTAGATGAAAAATTAAAATAATATCATGGACAATATTTTCTTCTCCGATAAATTAAGCATCCTAGAATTATTTTAAATGTTTAATCTTCCATTTATTAAAGAATTTTTTGGGTTCCTTAAGGAAAAAAAATTGTTTTTATATGCCACATTATGCTTTATTATTTAATTTCTAGGTGACATGTATGTGAAAGTTTTNTAATATTTTCTTCTCCGAGAAATTAAGCATCCTAGAATTATTTTAAATGTTTAATCTTCCATTTATTAAAGAATTGTTTGGGTTCCTTAAGGAAAAAAATTGTTTTTATATGCCACATTATGCTTTATTATTTAATTTCTAGGTGACATGTATGTGAAAGTTTTATTGGAGTTAAGATATTCTATTGTTTATGTCAAAATATTTTTAATTTTAATCAACTTTGAGCAAGATTAGTTTAAAAAAGAGTTAAACAAGAATCGTATGATATTTGAGCCATGGAACTGTACATCAAAAAAGTGTTTGTAATGATCTTACAGAGATCTAACTGCTCATAAGAGAAGAATACGATNTTTAAACAAGAATTGTATGATATTTGAGCCATGTGCGGAACTGTACATCAAAAAAGTGTTTGTAATGATCTTACAGAGATCTAACTGCTCATAAGAGAAGAATACGATGGAGACAGATCCCTACAAAGAGATCATGAGACCCACATAGCCGGAAGAGCCAAGTCAACCAAACCACAATCGATTGAGTTAAAGAATGAACAAGAAAAAATTGAAATGAGACAGGAGAGCGTCTAGACCGTCAACCATCAGAAAGTCAAATTGATGTGGTAGACTATTTTGTGGTAAAACTGATCTAATGGAAGAACCGGTTCCACGAAGAATCTCTGACCTTTCAATGGAGACCCGAAAACTCCACCAAAGATTGANCTAGAAAGTCAAATTGATGTGGTAGACTATTATGTGGTAAAACTGATATAATGGAAGAACCGGTTCCACGAAGAATCTCTGACCTTTCAATGGAGACCCGAAAACTCCACCAAAGATTGAACGCTAGATAAACACACCAAGCTAACTCATTAGAGCCAAGTCAACTAAGCTTAGCGACTAATCAAGAAGGCAACAAGACGAAAAGCTATCATTTGTAAAATATTATAAATACCTCAATTCAGACCCTCTCAAAATGGAGGTAAAAATGTAAAAGCACCATTGTACTATATCCTTTATAAATATGGTAAGCATTTGATAAAGACACAATACTCTTTTCCACCGATCTCTCTCTCTCTATCTCTATCTCTCTCTCTCATCATTTACACTTATTGCTTAGGTGTGATTCACGTATAATGTTGGATTGACCATTATAAAAGATGGAGAGCCTTAATCATGCTACTGAAAGAAAAGGAGCAATGCAAGAGAACCTCATAACATGGAGACTGGTGGTGATATGGAGTACACCAGGGATTTTGTGGTTCAACGGATCCAAGAGTTGAAGGGTCAAATGTTAGAGATCAGCAACCCCAGCTTGAAGTTCTGACTTTAAACGACAGAAGGGTCCTCTTGGTATTGGAGAGAGATGATGACACCCAATATCTTGATAATGTTGGGTCACTACCGTTCGTTGACATCAGACCAAGTGTACTAAAGCTTTCCGCCGAACAAAGAGTGTTTTCTCTCAACTAATCTATGATGTTGAGCCACTAAAATTGTTCAAAATTTTGATACTTAATNTTCGTTAACATCAGACCAAGCGTATTAAAGCTTCCCGCCGGACAAAGAGTGTTTTCTCTCAACTAATCTATGATGTTGAGCCACTAAAATTGTTCAAAATTTTGATACTTAATTCTTACAAACGTCAGAGAGGCTCCAACGACCACATCACCTCTTTCAAGTCTACGGTATGCCTTCTTAAGATCAATGATGGGCTGAAGTGCCGACTCTTTTTCACCACACCGAGGAACTCAACTCTCAAGTGGTTCAATGATTTATGTCCTGATTAATCATGTGATTCATAGACTTCAAATGAATGTTCATTGCACAGTTTGTTAGTGCTCAGAAACCTTAGAAAACCTCACACGATCTCCTACAGCTTTGTGTGAGACAAAGAAAAACACTGCATAACTTGATCACTCATTTCATAAGAAATTGTTAGAGTTTTGGGATTTAGAACCCACGNTGAAGAACTCAACTCTCAAGTGGTTCAATGATTTATGTCCTGATTAATCATGTGATTCATAAACTTCAAATGAATGTTCATTGCACAGTTTGTTAGTGCTCAGAAACCTTAGAAAGCCTCACACGATCTCCTACAGCTTTGTGTGAGACGAAGAAAAACACTGCATAACTTGATCACTCATTTCATAAGAAATTGTTAGAGTTTTGGGATTTAGAACCCACGGTCGCTCAAGAGACCATCACACGGGGATTAAAGAAAGCATCTCTTTGTCACACGCTTGGATTATAGTGATAAAAAACACTATAAGTGCTATTGGAGCTAGCCAAGAACCATATACCAATATATGAGTACAACTCTTCCCCTCGCTTCATTTAGAGTTGAGCAAGCTAATCGTCATCCATCAACAAGAACCAACCATGGAGAAGACTGAAAGCTGAGACACAACCCTCGCCCTCCTACCCGAGCCCGTTTCAAAGATACACGATGACACTCAGATAGTCGACCAATTGATAAAGGCTATTACTAAGAAAACTGAGTTTGTTACCTAAAACGACGGTCGGCTCAACATGAGGAGCAACCACCATCAAATTAAGAGATCCCTAAGTAGACTCCTATAAGAGTCTTAATGACTACAATAGTGGAGGCAAANACTCAAGAGACCATCACACGGGGATTAAGGAAAGCATCTCTTTGTCAGACGCTTGGATTATAGTGATAAAAAACACTATAAGTGCTATTGGAGCTAGCCAAGAACAATATACCAATATATGAGTACAACTCTTCCCCTCGCTTCATTTAGAGTTGAGCAAGCTAACCGTCATCCATCAACAAGAACCAACCATGGAGAAGACTGAAAGCTGAGACACAACCCTCGCCCTCCTACCCGAGCCCGTTTCAAAGATACACGATGACACTCAGATAGTCGGCCAATTGATAAAGGCCATTACTAAGAAAACTGAGTCTGTTACCTAAAACGACGGTCGGTTCAACATGAGGAGCGACCACCATCAAATTAAGAGATCCCTAAGTAGACTCCTATAAGAGTCTTAATGACTACAATAGTGGAGGCAAATAAAAACAAGGACTATTTCAAAAAAGTGATCCAATGAAAGTTGGAGCTTATCTTTGGGACTTGAAGAAGTGTTGCGTATACCAGCATGACAACGGTCTTTACATGGAAGAGTTTTGACACCTCAGGATTTGATTAAAGATTTAATTAAGGTTCGGAATATGAATAAGTTTGTAGCCCATAAAGCAATCACCCTACAATAAGAGAAAGCTCATATTGAAATTTTAAGTGAGCAGGTTCAGGCTCACATGATACACATGGTNATTACATGGAAAAGTTTTGACACCTCAGGGATTTGATTGAAGATTTAATTAAGGTTCGGAATATGAAGAAGTTTGTAGCCCATAAAGCAACCACCCTACAATAAGAGAAAGCTCATATTGAAATTTTAAGTGAGCAGGTTCAGGCTCACATGATACACATGGTCGACATAGTTTTTGTCATATTTGGAGGGGATGAAAGGAGTCAACTCACCAATCCAACTTGAAGAGGTCTTGCGTGAATGAATTGTGTGCCCCCACGTTGACACTTCATTGTAGTTTACACCCTCCTATCTCTTTTATCGACAAAGACTTGCCCCCAAAGAGCAACCCATACAATTACTCTATCATCATTACCACTGTGATCTCCAATTTTAAGATCAGTAGTATACTCATCGACATTAGGAGCTCAATAAACATAAGCTTCATATCGGGATTCAAAAAATGGGTTTGAGGTTCTCATATCTTTAGACCATGCCTGGGCAACTCTACGGGCTCTTTAGATAAAGAAAAGAAGTGTTGGGAATCCTTGCCCTACCAATCACTGGGGGAGAAAATGATAAATAATTCACTGACATTGTGGATTTTCTAGNGCATAGTTTTTGTCATATTTGGAGGGGATGAAAGAGAGTCAACTCACCAATCCAACTTGAAGAGGTCTTGTGTGAATGAATTGTGTGCCCCCACCTTGACACTGCATTGTAGTTTACACCCTCCTATCTCTTTTATCGACAAAGACTTGCCCCCAAAGAGCAACCCATACAATTACTCTATCATCATTACCACTGTGATCTCCAATTTTAAGATCAGTAGTATACTCATCGACATTAGGAGCTCAATAAACATAAGCTTCATATCGGGATTCAAAAAATGGGTTTGAGGTTCTCATATCTTTAGACCATGCCTGGGCAACTCTACGGGCTCTTTAGATAAAGAAAAGAAGTGTTGGGAATCCTTGCCCTACCAATCACTGGGGGAGAAAATGATAAATAATTCACTGACATTGTGGATTTTCTAGTAGTCGACTCTACTTTTACATACAATGTCATCTTTGATCGATTTCTACTAAATTTCTTCTGAGCTATCACCTTCACATATCATGTAGATGTGAAATATTTTAGCGATGGAGGGTGATCGTTGTCTAAGGTGACTTAAAGAAGTCTTACAATTGTTATCTATGTGCAGTGGGGAGTGTTCACCAAGAACCTCTTGAACTTGACATCCAGTGAGAAGATGGCCTCATGACCAACGAGATCATTCTAAGGGTCCTTGTGGTTGATGACGACATTAGTATATTTTTCTTAAAAAGCAATGCTTTTGATGTAAGTCAAAAGAACGAGTTGATCAGAATTCTGCAAAGCCATTGAGACATCTTTGTCTGGTTGGCCATCAGGATACATGTGGTGTTGATTGATGTTGTCTAAATGTTAATACAAAGATCCAACCCATGAAGTAGAAATTAAGGATGTCTATGAGAAAAGGTGTAGAAGCTATTAGAAGTTGGCTACATCCAAAAAGTCCAACACTCGGAACGACTATCCAATGTAGTCATGCTCTGGAAGATGAACGAAAAAAGACATACATGCATCGAATTCACCAATCTGAACATTGCTTGCCCAAAAGATGGCTACCCTCTGCAAAGGATCAACACACTTGTAGATGCGGTGGTCAACCATTCTGTGATGAGCATCCTTGATGTAGCTGTCTACTATCAATCTTTAACTACGACCTTTGTGGTCAACTGACGTTCTTAATGCTACCAATTTTGACATGTGGTCACCTTTTATTATGACTTTCTACTACGGCCTCTTTGATAATATGATGTTATCACAACCACCGCCTACAATACTTATAGTGGACCACTACTTTCATAAAAATCAACTACAACCTTTGTCTTCTATCATCGCTATTATCACCAAAAACCACATTTGTTGCTGCCCGATTATGGCTATTATTGTTGAACTATTGTTGTAGGTATAACGTGATCAACTTTGTAATTTTATCTTCCATAATTCAGGAGAAGAGTGGACTCATGTGCTTACAATCATATAATGAATTATTTTGATTGAGTAATGTCCTGCCATTTTTTTCCTTTCCAAAGTTATCTGTGTTTCCTAGATCATTGTAAAACACTCAAAATATTAAATTATCACTACTGTGGTGATCTTCTAGCACACAACAATTACAATTATAATTATATTTGGGAATATCTACCACTATCAATTTTGTTATATTATTTAATAATTTAACCATACAAAACTATACTTTTTAAAATTAGTTAAGCTTGCAATAAAAATAGCTCAAAAATTTTATCAAAAATAAACTAGCAACTCAAATATTTATTTGATCGACCCCCTTTTCTTACTATTGAAGTGTTTTACACTCGAATATGAAAAATCACGATAAAACTCTCGCTCATATCATACATTCTTATCAAATTTTCAATTGTTTGATCACACCACACATAAATGCATGATCTCGACAGACAAAAAATCACCTAATTGCTACTTTTATAAATAATAAATTTTCAAATGCTATGCAAATAATTNTGCTTGCAATAAAAATAGCTAAAAAATTTTATCAAAAATAAACTAGCAACTCAAATATTTATTTGACCGACCCCCTTTCTTACTATTGAAGTGTTTTACACTCGAATATGAAAAACCACGATAAAACTCTCCCTCATATCATACATTTTTATTAAATTTTCAATTGTTTGATCGTACCATACATAAATGCATGGTCTCGACAGACAAAAAATCACCTAATTGCTACTTTTATAAATAATAAATTTTCAAATGCTATGCAAATAATTATCCCAATGAAATAATAAGACTTAATTCTATGTGCAGCTTGAGCAGACAACCAAACACTCAAGAAGTAAAATTTTTCGGACAAAGTCCAACTTTAACATATATATTCGTCCCCCGCTTGGCAAGGGCAGTACTCATGTAATGGTCAAAGCTCTAGACCCTCAAACAATTATACTTCGAAGAAAACCTTTGCGGAAATAGGTTCACGTCACTTTCAAATCAGATCAGCACCTTATCCTTGGGACCAGTCGGTTTCATATTAATCAGTGAAAATGTAAAAACTCAGAGTTAAAAGATCTGGGCGAACTTAATCATTTATTTACGTTTGAATTAAAACTTATATACACTGCCTTGCACTGATTTTGCGGAGACATAACAGTCCCCAAGAAAAAAATACACTGAAGCCGGTACCTCTACAAAAATATCAGTGAGGCCTGTCAAATTGGACGAGATAAGCCGGACAAGGCAAGTGGACTAGGCCAAAGGCGAATGATCGGAAACGAGACAGCAGAGGAATTAGGCTATCAACTACAGATTTGCCGACTCGATGCAGCAGTAGTATAGCCAATCCAATAGTCAGTTCCATAAAGAAGTTAACTAAGCTTGATCAGATTCAAACCCTACTGAGTAATCCAGCCGAGATCAGATTCAAATCCTACTGAGTAATCCAGCCGAGCCCAAGTTAACTAAACTTAGCTAACCGAGCCAAAAGGTAATTGGGTTATAACTCGTTTCTTGTAAAATATCAAAAATGCCTTAATGCAGACCCTCTCTAAATTGAGGTAAAAATGTAATGTCGCTATTGCTCTACATCCTATATAAATAGAAGAAATATTTAATGAAGAATCAACAGTATTTTGAACCATTCATCTCTATCTCTTCTCATTTACGTTCTATTCATTGGGTGTGATTCACGGACAATCCTGAATTATATATATATATATNGAAATAGGTTTACGTCACTTTCAAATCAGATCAGCACCTTATCCTTGGGACCAGACGGTTTCATATTAATCAGTGAAAATGTAAAAACTTAGAGTTAAAATATCTGGGCGAACTTATTCATTTATTTACTTTTGAATTAAAACTTACATACAATGCCCTGCACTGATTTTACAGAGACATAACAGTCCCCAAGAAAAAAATACACTGAAGCCGGTACCTCTACAAAAATATCAGTGAGGCCTGTCAAATCGGACGAGATAAGCCGGACAAGGCAAGTGGACTAGGCCAAAGGCGAATGACCGGAAACGAGACAGCAGAGCAATTAGGCCATCAACTACAGATTTGCCGACTCGATGCAGTAGTAGTATAGCCAATCCAATAGTCAGCTCCATAAAGTATCTTGATCATTCAAAGAAGTTAACTAAGTTTGATCAGATTCAAATCCTACCGAGCTAATCCAGCCGAGCCCAAGTTAACTAAACTTAGCTAACCGAGCCAAAAGGTAATTGGGTTATAACTCGTTTCTTGTAAAATATCAAAAATGCCTTAATACAGACCCTCTCCAAATTGAGGTAAAAATGTAATGTCGCTATTGCTCTACATCCTATATAAATAGAATAAACATTTAATGAAGAATCAGCAGTATTTTTAACCATTCATCTCTCTCTTTTCTCATTTACGTTCTATTCATTGGGTGTGATTCACGGGCAATCCTGAATTATATATATATCATGATACATGAAGAATCTGATTAAAATTTTGCTTAAAAATATAAGATTTTACGGTAAAAATCCTGGAAATAAAAGAAAATGAAATATTAGAATTAAAGAGTACTCATAAATTTAAGTGTGCACTGTACGAGACATCCCGCTCACAAAGCCATGCAACAATATCTAAGAAGTTCAACATACTAACTGTACACAACAGAAACTATGGCCCGTTACAGCCACTACGCAATTCAACGGGAGATGCTTTGTTATATTTTTTTTCAGCCAATTTTACCCGTAAAAATAAAAAATTAAAAATAATCTCAACATTTATTGATCTCAACAATAATTTACTGGCCAAATAATTGTACTCATAGATAAATGTTTAAGTGATTTTTCTTAATTTATTTTATTATTTAGGACCATTTAATCAATTGCAAATAAGCCTATACATGTTAAAAAAGAGAATAAATGGATGATTTAGACATTACCAAAAGGACAGCCTTAGAGGACATTAGAGATGATTCTCATCTACAATTTGTGTATTTGATTGGGACCATCAGTGATTTTGCTCATTTTTGTTGTATTCTATTGTATTCAAATTATGGTTTAGGAATGATGTCATACAATAATATTCTTANTAAATAAATAAATGAATGATTTAGACATTACCAAAAGGATAGCCTTAGAGGACATTAGAGATGATTCTCATCTACAATTGGTGTATTTGATTGGGACCATCAGTGATGTTGCTCATTTTTGTTGTATTCTATTGTATTCAAATTATGGTTTAGGAATGATGTCATACAATAATATTCTTATTTAATGTGATTTGATATTTTCTGAATTTTGATCTCATTTCAAACTTTACTTTTCATTCATCTTTGTTGATCATTCAAATAAATATTTTTCATTAAAAATAATAAAAAATGAAATGATAAAAATTAATAATAATAAAAGAAATATATATATCTTTTCTTTTAAAAATATAATTTAATATATTTGTTTCTAGCACACTCACATTATGCTTGTAAACTCAATTTCCAATAAGATGCCATGTGGAAGGCTCATTTTCTTTTGAGAGAATGACATTAATCTCACATTAAAGCAAGAGCAGTTAAATGAAGGGAAGTAATAAACTTTATCCTAGACTTTGAGCAGTTGTAGGTGATCTATGTTGGATCATTACTTAGTGTTGCTAACTAAAAAGTGATATAAGATAAAAAAACATTTACTTGAATTCATGATACAAAAGGATAAGTTTCCAGTTAAAAAGTGAATATTGGAAAAGATAGTCAAAGAAGAATCAGAAGTTGTGATTGACCAGAAGTTTGAAAATCCCGAGGAGAAGATAAGCTCAACAATTATTTGAGCTTCTAAGGAACTTTCGAGTGTATCCATCACTTCTCAATTAACAACTGTTGATAATGACATGGTAGGTTTGACAAGAATCCAATGAAGAAATCAAAATAGATAATTCAGGAAACAATATGAGAAATCAAGAGAATGTTGTCTTGGGATGTTATACCTGCGAACTCTATATCGAATAGCTACATCATTAATAAAGAGATTGTAATTCTTAGCACGTTAATCATCATGAATTTCTCAAATACTTTTTGCATACTATTGTTCATAAATCAGTGTAACATCTTGTTTGGGACAGAGTTAAAGATCACAGGTCTAGGAGGGTTCGTTGAAGCTGTTGAGATCCCTTTGCCTATGGGATTAGTGCTTGTTCTGAACGGAAATGGTGTAGACATTTCCAAGCAGTATATTTTTGTTGTACTATATAAGAGGATATCTATCACTTTCTAGAATATGGATGATAGCAAAGTAAATTTCAACTACCAACTGAATCCATATTTGGAACGATTGTAGCCATTGATACACTAATATGTTGAAGATAACATGCTTTTGATAGATACAAGAAAGAGTTGAATGTNTTCAATTTCCAATAAGATGCCATTTGGAAGGCTCATTTTCTTTTTAGAGAATGACATTAGTCTCACATTAAAGCAAGAGCAGTTAAATGAAAGGAAGTAATAAACTTTATCCTAGACTTTGAGCAGTTGTAGGTGATCTATGTTGGATCGCTACTTAGTGTTGCTACCTAATAAGTGATATAAGATAAAAAAACATGCACTTGAATCCATGATACGAAAGGATAAGTTTTCGATCAAAAAGTGAAAATTGAAAAAGATAGTCAAAGAAGAATCAGAAGTTGTGATTGACCATAAGTTTGAAAATCCCAAGGGGAAGATAAGCTCAACAATTATCTGAGCTTCTAAGGAACTTTCGAGTGTATCCATCACTTCTCAATTAACAAATGTTGATAATGACATGGTAGGTTTGACAAGAACCCAATGAAGAAATCAAAACAGATAATTCAAGAAACAATATGAGAAATTAGAAAGATGATAAGGAGAATGTTGTTTGGGGATGTTATACCAGCGAACTCTATATCAAATAGCTGCATCATTAATAAAGAGATTGTAAATCTTAGCACATTAATCATCATGAATTTCTCAAATCTTTTTGCATATTATTGTTCATAAATCAGTGTAACACTTGTTTGGGACAAAGTTAAGGATCATAGGTCTAGGAGGGTTTGTTGAACCTATTGAGATCCCTTTGCCTTTGGGATTAGTGCTTGTTTTGAAGGGAAATGGTGCAGACATTTCCAAGGAATATATTTTTTGTTGTACTATATAAGAGGATATCTATCACTTTCTAGAATTTGGATGATAGCAAAGTACATTTCAACTACCAACTGAATCCATATTTGGAAGGATTGTAGCCATTGATACACTAATATGTTGAAGATAACATGCTTTTGATAGATACAAGAAAGAGTTGAATGTTTTTTTGAGCCATTTATTGAGATACGCAATATGTTGAAGAAGTGTCATTGTATTTACGTAGTTACATATCAAAGTTTTCAGACAATATATTATTACAGATTTAAGTATTTTTTATATGAGATTGATAGTATAATTTTAGAACAGTGGATAACAATGTCTTTTATATTTTTAATATAGATTATTACAGAGATGTTAGCATTATATGGATATTGTGACATTTCTTCAGATAGAGATGTATATGACATTTTTAAAATAATAATAAAGAGACGACATTTCTTACTAAAAATATTATTGATGTTTATTCTTGCAATTTTTTTTGACAATAATGGATTGCAATTGATTTAAGGTTGAATCACTCGGTTCAAGTAAAATAAAAAAAATAAGATAACCATCTTACTCTAAGAAATAAGAGAGGTGATGTCATATGTGTTATAGTTAAATTAAAATACTTCATTACAATTAAAGATCTTTTACAAGGTGTTTTGTTATATTAAGGATATATTAGACACATTAAAACATCCCCAGTTGAAAATATGACTAGCTCTCAAGTTTGACATAATGTTCCTTATGATTGCCTCTCCTGGCCTAGTCATCATGCTTTCCAGCTAGGTTGGAGATGAGTTCATTGCGTGCTTTCCAGCCTAGTATATGTAGATTAAATCAATTTTTGAGAGGGTATTGTGTACCCCTCTTTGGGTTAATTTCAAGATATGAGTGAGTCCATCATGTAATTCCTATCTTTGATTTATGTTGATCAGCTCTCAAATTAGATGTGAGCCTATCGTATGCTTTCCACCTTGATTTGATCTTGACTAACTCTTAGCTTTGGCACAATGTACCCTAAGGTTGTCTATCCTAATCTAATTATCTTGTTCACACATCGAGAGAAGCAGAATGTCACCTAGGGTAGTTTCTCTTGTCGTAATGAGATCCCTTATCTTAAATAAACATAATTTCAATTCAAGGTAATTTCTTATGTACTCTCAAATTTAGAGGTTAGTTAAGTTTTCTTAGATTCCTCTTTGTTTGATTTCTCATAGATCTAAGGTGAGTCTTCTTATAGAATCCTATATCTACTATCTTTTTGCTTAAGCTTTAGTTAGTTTTAGCCATAAAAGCACTATATTATTCTCTGCTTCAAAAATTCCAAATTCAAACCTTCAAATTTCAGTCAAATTAAACTCTTAATTTGTAAACTCAAATCCAAATTTAAATTCAAATTTTAATTCTAACCCAATCAAATTCAATCTACATTTCAAGTTTCAAATTTGTTTCATGTACTTTCTACTTGAATGGTTTTGGATCTAGTTGATTAGTTTGGCCAACACCAATACATGCAGTATACTCTTTTTTGTACATCACATCTATTAGGGGTCTATTTATTGACCTCAATTTTGGTGTTGTCTTTATTTCTCTCTCTTCCTATTACTTTAGAGTTTAAGATCTACACTTAGAATTTCATTAAAGACTACCTTAGAGGACTAGTAGATGGTTGAGGTTGAGACCCAAATTAGAAATTTGAGCTAAATTTTTATTCCTCTAATTTAAAATATACTTGACTTTAATAATTAACATTTTGATATTGATTAAAATAAAGTCGAGTTATTAAAGCTAAAGTTGAGCATCATATAGTTATGGGCACACCCTTAGGTACTCTTTGAAATTAGAGATTTGACTACATGAACTTAGTGTCTTTTTGACCCTTTGGGACCCACCTAGAGATCTTGAACCCTTTTTTGACCTTTCTTTTTTGGTATAGAATGAAAAAAATTGGTTTGACTTCATTTTAAACCATGATTCTGTTAATCTTAAAAGAAATTAAACATAATCAAACATAAAATCAAATTTAATAAAATTAAAACCAAATTCACTAAAAAAACAATCAAATCAAATCAAATCAAAATATAAAATTTAAAAGTTAACAAATTTATACTTAAGTTCGATTTAAAGTCCATTTAAATTCAAATCAGTTTAAATTTCTTAAACCCATACCATAAGTCAATAAAAATATCATATCTAAAATCTTTAAACTCATACTTAATTTAAATAACTCGAAGTCAAGCTCTATTCCAAATTACATATATTTCTAGTCATCATGCTATGGAGCAAGACGATTTAATGTTGATCCAATAACTTTATGCATTGCTTCACGATAAGGCATCTTTTGAATGTATAAGCTCAACAAAAATTCATGATATTTTGATTTAATGAATTTTTTATCTTCTGATAAGGATATTGGTTCCTTATAACTTATCACCCAAAGAAGACAAAATAATAATAAATCTCATTAGGAATCTAATATATTGCAATTAAGGTATTGGCCCTTAGTATGAGTTTAGTGACATCAAACACATCTAAAAATAATGCCTATTAAGATTTTTAGATGAAAATTTAGCATTTTGAATAAGTAAAAATATGCAATATATATTAGCACTTTTTTTTATATAAAAAATATTATATATTTTCTTAAGGCTTGCGTTTTTTAAAATTTTTAAAATATGTATGCACCTTCTGAGACTTATAGCATTCTAAGATTATTTTAGTATATATATACTTTCTGAGATTTTTGTAGTGTACTTATACTTTTAATGCCAAAACTCTTTAAATTTTTTATTGTACATGTACATTTGAAGCTTATAGAGTTCTGAGATTTTATAAGTATACATGTATCTTCAAAGTCTTATGGACTTTTGAGATTTTGTTAGAATACATGTATCTTCTAAAGCTTAGAGTCTTCCAAATTTTTTTAAGTGGAGATGCTATAAAGTACTTTCTCTTATTGAGTTTTTTTAGTAATGACCCTGTCCATTACAAGCTTCACATNGGTGAGAATACATGTATCTTCTGAGGCTTAGAATCTTCCAATTTTTTTTAAATGGAGATGCTATAAAGTACTTTCTCTTATTGAGTTTTTTTAGTAATGATCCTGTCCATTACAAGCTTCACATCGAGGCTACCATATGAGCATACTTTTTGGGGTATAAGTGGATACCTTATCCTCCACTTGCCCTCAAGAGGTCTTTCTAGTGAATATTGTGTCTATTACGAGCTTCTTGTCAAGACTACCTCACGAGCATGTCTTTTAGGATATAAGTAAAAATTGTGTATATCACTTTTTTTAAGGACTTTTTCTAGTGAAATTTGTCTCCACTATTAGCTTTCTCCAAGGCTATCTCTTTGGCGTGTCTTCTTAGGGTGTAAGTAAAGATTATGTTCATCATTTTCCCTCTAGAGGTCTTTGTATTAAGGATTATGTTCGTCGTGTCTACCACATGGGTGTGTTTTCAGGGGTATAATTAAAGACTGTGTCTGCCACTTCCTCTCAAGAATTTTTTTTAGTGAGGATTGTATCCGCTACAAATTTGTCATTGAGATTACCTCAAGGGTGTGTTTTGCAGGGTTATAAGTTATCTGCCACTTGCCTTCAAGGGATTTTTCTTAGTGAAAAATGTGTCTACAACTAGCTTCGCATTGAGACTACCTCATGAGTTTGTTTTTCAGTGATAGGTAAAGATTCCATTTACCGCATTACCTCNGAAGATTCCATTTACCACATTACCTCAAGAGGCCTTTCTAGAGAGACTCATGTCTACTACTGGCTTCACATCAAAAAAAAATTCATGGGCATGTATTTTAGAAGTATAAGCAATGAATGTATCTATCACTTGCCCTCAAAGGGTCTTATAATAAATAAATAATATTTTAAAAAAAATTAATAATAAAAAAAGCTTTCTTTAATGATATATTATTTTATCTTAGAGAGAACATTTCTTAAACCATGCATCATGGCTCATTGCAATTTAAATAATGGGGCTGAGTCAAATCCTTTATGAGTGTTGGAGGTATTTAATTTGGTTTGGCCGCACAAGATGCATTTATAGATATGACAATATTCATAAGGTTAACTTTTTGTACTAGTTAAGGAGGAATTCCAGTATGATGTGGGGACACTAGAGAAGCATTCTAAAGTTGAGCATACTTAATTGGTGATTTATCTTTTATGGATGAAGAAAATGCACCTTCAATAGCAAGGCGATGCTTNATGTCTATTACGAGCTTCTTGTCAAGACTACCTCACGAGCATGTCTTTTAGGATATAAGTGAAAATTGTGTATATCACTTTTCTTTAAGGACTTTTTCTAGTGAAAATTGTCTCGACTATTAGCTTTCTGCAAGGCTATCTCTTTGGCGTGTCTTCTTACGGTGTAAGTAAAGATTATGTTTGTCATTTTCCCTCCAGAGGTCTTTGTATTAATGATTATGTTCGTCATGTCTACCACATGGGTGTGTTTTTAGGGGTATAATTAAAGACTGTGTCTGCCACTTCCTCTCAAGAATTTTTTTTTAGTGAGGATTGTATCCGCTACAAATTTGTCATTGAGATTACCTCAAGGGTGTGTTTTGCAGGGTTATAAGTTATCTGCCACTTGCCTTCAAGGGATTTTTCTTAGTGAAAAATGTGTCTACAACTAGCTTCGCATTGAGACTACCTCATGAGTTTGTTTTTCAGTGATAGGTAAAGATTCCATTTACCGCATTACCTCAAGAGGCCTTTCTAGAGAGACTCATGTCTACTACTAGCTTCACATCAAAAAAAATTCATGGGCATGTATTTTAGAAGTATAAGCAAAGAATGTATCTGTCACTTGCCCTCAAAGGGTCTTATAATAAATAAATAATATTTATAAAAAAATTAATAATAAAAAAAGCTTACTTTAATGATATATTATTTTATCTCAGATAGAACATTTCTTAAACCATGCATCATGGCTCATTGCAATTTACATAATGGGGCTGAGTTAAATCCTTTATGAGTGTTGGAGGTATTTAATTTGGTTTGGCCGCACAAGATGCATTTATAGATATGACAATATTCATGAGGTTAACTTTTTTGTACTAGTTAAGGAGGAATTCCAATATGACGTGGGGACACTAGAGAAGCATTCTAAAATTGAGCATACTTAATTGGTGATTTATCTTTTATGGATGAAGAAAATGCACCTTCAATAGCAAGGCGATGCTTATCAAGAAGAAAAGATATAGAGGCTTGTCGTCCTTAGCTACAAGATTGCTCCCTGGGATAGTTGATATTATAGTGAGACTCCATGGTTACAAGCATTATACCTTTTAGCCAATAAAAGATGATTCACACTTCTATAAAGGTGGGAGTGGGATTTTATTTCTAACAGATTACCTCAAGTTATTGTGTGTTAGAAAATTCTCAACGACAGATATATCTTATGTCTTCGCTTAACATAATTTTCCAACACACACAAAGCTAGAGATTTAAAAGTCAACAATTTTTTTTTACTTGAAAAAACTTTGAAAAGGTAAAAAACTAAAGGGTCTAGTCTAGTTAAAGTAATCCACTTGAAAATTAAAATTACAGAGGTTCACTCGACTCTTGTATTAGGATAGATGAGGTTACAATATGATATTAGTGGCTACAGCAGCATTGGTTGTTTACAAGAGTTGTAGTTGGTAGATATAATGGTCATAGTTGGTCTTAGAAAATTATTGGTGGTAGTCAATGGCGACTTTTGGTCCCTGGCGACAAACTTTTTGTGGTCAATAAAAAACTTTGGTAATCGGCGATAACCGTCGAGACTTCAAGAGATAAGTTTTAGTAGTCAGCTCGCTTTTTTTCTCCTTTTCTCTTTATTTTAAGTGAAGAATAAAGGTTTATTTATAGTTTTTGAAATGATCATTTTAATAAATTTGGTTGCAAAAACACTTCATCAGGTGGTCTGTATTGATTTCCTTGATCACATGTATTTTTAACACTTAAGTTCCTTAATGACATCGGAATTGAATGATTTTATACTTATTGGATTCATCTCGTTGAGATGCTCGATCTGACTATAAACATGCATAATTTTAATATCATTTATCCTTCCANCTCCTCTAATTTAAAATATACTTGACTTTAATAATTAACATTTTGATTAAAATAAAGTCGAGTTATTAAAGCTAAAGTCGAGTATCATATAGTTATGGGCACACCCTTAGGTACTCTTTGAAATTAGAGATTTGAGTACATGAACTTAGTGTCTTTTTGACCCTTTGGGACCCACCTAGAGATCTTGAACCCTTTTTTGACCTTTCTTTTTTGGTATAGAATGAAAAAAATTGGTTTGACTTCATTTTAAACCATGATTCTGTTAATCTTAAAAGAAATTAAACATAATCAAACATAAAATCAAATTTAATAAAATTAAAACCAAATTCACTAAAAAACCAATCAAATCAAATCAAATCAAAATATAAAATTTAAAAGTTAACAAATTTAAAATTAAAATATAATCAACCAATTAATAAAAAAATTAATATAAATAATTCATAAATAAAAATTAATTCATAAAATAAAATAAAAGATATATAAAATGAATTCAAACATCAAAACCAATTCAAATTCATTTTCACATATATCAAATTAAACTTAAATCCAAAATAATATTCAAATTTATACTTAAATTCGATTTAAAGTCCATTTAAATTCAAATTAGTTTAAATTTCTTAAACCCATACCATAAGTCAACAAAAATATCATATCTAAAATCTTTAAACTCATACTTGATTTAAATAACTCCAAGTCAAGCTCTATTCAAAATTACATATATTTCTAGTCATCATGCTATGGAGCAAGACGATTTAATGTTGATCCAATAACTTTATGCATTGCTTCAAGATAAGGCTTCTTTTGACTGTATAAGCTCAACAAAAATTCATGATATTTTGATTTAATGAATTTTTTATCTTCTGGTAAGAATATTAGTTTCTTATAACTTACACCCAAAGAACACAAAATAATAATAAATCTTATTAGGAATCTAATATATTGCAATTAAGGTATTGGCCCTTAGTATGAGTTTAGTGACATCAAACACATCTAAGAATTATGCCTATTAAGATTTTTAGATGAATATTTAGCATTTTGAATAAGTAAAAATATTCAATATAAGTTAGTACATATTTTTTATATAAAAAATATTATATATTTTCTTAAGGCTCGTGTTTTTTAAAATTCTTAAAATATTTATGCACCTTCTGAGACTTATAGCATTCTAAGGTTATTTTTAGTATATATATACTTTCTGAGATTTTTGTAGTGTAGTTATACTTTTAATGCCTAAAGTCTTTAGATTTTTTATTGTACATGAACATTTGAAGCTTATAGAGTTCTGAGATTTTATAAGTATACCTGTATCTTCAAAGTCTTATGGACTTTTGAGGTTTGGTGAGAATACATGTATCTTCTGAGGCTTAGAATCTTCCAATTTTTTTTAAATGGAGATGCTATAAAGTACTTTCTCTTATTGAGTTTTTTTAGTAATGATCCTGTCCATTACAAGCTTCACATCGAGGCTACCATATGAGCATACTTTTTGGGGTATAAGTGGATACCTTATCCTCCACTTGCCCTCAAGAGGTCTTTCTAGTGAATATTATGTCTATTACGAGCTTCTTGTCAAGACTACCTCACGAGCATGTCTTTTAGGATATAAGTGAAAATTGTGTATATCACTTTTCTTTAAGGACTTTTTCTAGTGAAAATTGTCTCGACTATTAGCTTTCTGCAAGGCTATCTCTTTGGCGTGTCTTCTTACGGTGTAAGTAAAGATTATGTTTGTCATTTTCCCTCCAGAGGTCTTTGTATTAATGATTATGTTCGTCATGTCTACCACATGGGTGTGTTTTTAGGGGTATAATTAAAGACTGTGTCTGCCACTTCCTCTCAAGAATTTTTTTTTAGTGAGGATTGTATCCGCTACAAATTTGTCATTGAGATTACCTCAAGGGTGTGTTTTGCAGGGTTATAAGTTATCTGCCACTTGCCTTCAAGGGATTTTTCTTAGTGAAAAATGTGTCTACAACTAGCTTCGCATTGAGACTACCTCATGAGTTTGTTTTTCAGTGATAGGTAAAGATTCCATTTACCGCATTACCTCAAGAGGCCTTTCTAGAGAGACTCATGTCTACTACTAGCTTCACATCAAAAAAAATTCATGGGCATGTATTTTAGAAGTATAAGCAAAGAATGTATCTGTCACTTGCCCTCAAAGGGTCTTATAATAAATAAATAATATTTATAAAAAAATTAATAATAAAAAAAGCTTACTTTAATGATATATTATTTTATCTCAGATAGAACATTTCTTAAACCATGCATCATGGCTCATTGCAATTTACATAATGGGGCTGAGTTAAATCCTTTATGAGTGTTGGAGGTATTTAATTTGGTTTGGCCGCACAAGATGCATTTATAGATATGACAATATTCATGAGGTTAACTTTTTTGTACTAGTTAAGGAGGAATTCCAATATGACGTGGGGACACTAGAGAAGCATTCTAAAATTGAGCATACTTAATTGGTGATTTATCTTTTATGGATGAAGAAAATGCACCTTCAATAGCAAGGCGATGCTTATCAAGAAGAAAAGATATAGAGGCTTGTCGTCCTTAGCTACAAGATTGCTCCCTGGGATAGTTGATATTATAGTGAGACTCCATGGTTACAAGCATTATACCTTTTAGCCAATAAAAGATGATTCACACTTCTATAAAGGTGGGAGTGGGATTTTATTTCTAACAGATTACCTCAAGTTATTGTGTGTTAGAAAATTCTCAACGACAGATATATCTTATGTCTTCGCTTAACATAATTTTCCAACACACACAAAGCTAGAGATTTAAAAGTCAA
>JXCR01022746.1:54007-83319 GCA_002079205.1 Phalaenopsis hybrid cultivar
TATATATATATATTACGTTTTAAAAGATAAATAATATTTTTTGATGTGATAAAAGAAGCCATAAAATTTTTTTTCCTTGTAGTCTTACAAAGAATAGCATCTGCATGACAAATATATGAGAGAAATTGAATACAGTATTTAAGGAATCGTAAATTTTTTGCCAGGAGTATAACCAACAAACACATATCTTTTAGCTCGAGATTCAAGTTTGTCTTGATGATGAATGTGAAAGAAAATAATACACCCAAATATCTTTAGAGAGAGAAGATGAGTGCGGGAAAAAAAATTTTTTGAAAAAGATCATATGATGTTTCAAAGTTTAAACATGTTTAATGAGTGTTCTATTTATGAGAAATATAACAGTAAGAACAGCTTCACCAGAAAAACATTTAGGCACCTAATTGATAAATAGTAAGGGCCGAGTTATTGGTCTTCTCGCTCTGCTAGGGTTTTTGAAACCCTGGCCTCCACCAAGGAGATTCTTCCCTAATGCCCTGCTGGGGGCCTATAGCCCTCTCCCCCATGGATTCCTTCCCTCCTCTCCTCTCTTCCCCCACTTCTCCCTCTATTCTCGGGCTCTCTTTTATTTTTTCATATAAAATTAAAATTTTGAGTCATTCTTGATTTTTCATATAAAGCAACTAAACAAGTAGAAGATTAATATGAGTACTTGACCTTTATATAAAATTATTGATAAATAATTTTATAAATCAAATTAAATAAATATTTGAATTAATTTTTAAATAGCACCAAACCATTTTATATCAAAATAAAAAAAATTAATGTATAAATTGTAAGTATGATTTCTTGCAATCAAATAATACGACCTATGTGACAAGTACGACCTACACGGCTCCTAACTATGGCCTCTGCGTCCTACGAACATTATTGCAGATCACTATTACGATGTATGTTTCCAACCAACGCTTCTAAAGCAACCATCTATGATCCACATTGGAAAACTACTACAATGGCCTTCAACTATAACTTATATGATAAGCTAGCACTACAGCCACTGTCTACAACGTTCACGATAGATTACTACCTCAATAGCAGTCCACTACTATCCTTGCAGTCAGTTATCACTGAGAATTACATCCATTACAACCAGATTAAAATTATTATCAATGAATAATTATTATACAATCATGTTGCTTTATCTTTTCTAATTTAGGAGAAGAGTTAACATTTGTACTAGACTCAATGATTTTTTCCTATCACCGGAGTTTTTTATATAAAAATTTGAGGTATCTCCTTCTGCTACCTGTGAATATGTGATAGATTTTCATGCAACATTGAGACGCCAAATAATCAATCTACCGCCATGAATCTCCTAGCTCGCATCTAAAAGTTTTGTAACTGTTATTTTATATAATGAAATTTGACACGACTCTCAAATTTCTTAAATAAGAGTTACTTATTAAACTACAATGAGCTTATTCATGAATATTAATAAATGAGTTAGACTATATTCAAATCTGATTCATTAAACTTTAGTATTTGAATAAATATGACCAAATGTCAAGTACAATGGTTCATTTGCAGCCTTAAATATAATATTCAGCTCTTCTTTCCATCATTTCTATAACATATGATTCGTGTCATCACCCTCTAGTCATAACATATTATTAAGTGACAACAAGAGAAAGTTAATCTTCTCCTGATTTTCAATGCAACATGAAATGGAGTTCTCTCACATGTTTTGGGCTATTATTGTTTTTTTTTTTGGTGGAAAAATCCTTTTATTCATATTGATATGCCGCTAATAGCAAGCTTAACTATCGGCATTTTTTCTTTAATTAACATAAAACTCATTTCGAAAACAGTTAATCATTGTATGCTTATNGTGTAAAATTGAAGAACATAACGGCAAAGTTTTACCATATTTATAATATAATACTTTCAAAAAATTGTTTCATTATCATTTTATTATCCTAATGATAACACTTCCATGTTGCCTTTGTAACACAGTCATAACAATGAAGGTGATGGTAAAATTTCAACCTATATTTTTCATTTTTATCAAGTTCACAATTACCTGATTGTGGCACAGATAAATACATTAGTTTGGTAGTTCAAATAAATCACTTAGGTGCTTAATTTATGAATAGCAATGTTTCTTGTGATCTATATATGATTATCGTAGCGTAATTTTCATTTTGGGGGATTTGCATGGATGGCACATATTAAAATCTTTTTATTCTTTCAATAAGAAAAGAAAACATTAATCAAATTCATTCAACTACATTGTGTAATACGAAATATATCTAATTCTAATAACTTTTTCATATATATAAATGCATATGAATTGAACGATATTTACCTAAGGTATATTGTATGCACCAAAATTGCCAGCTCGAATCAAAGGGATTGAATGGTTGAGGATGGTGACCGGACAGTTGAAGTCTCGATCCAAAGAGCGTAATTTGAACTAGCAAATCTGAGAAACGACTGCCCAGTTGAGTCAACTGACATATGATTTTGAAGGATCTAGTTGACGGGCCTTATTTACAGTCCCAACCTCTTAAGGTTGAAAACTATTGCAATTCACTCGGGTGAGCCTCAAATCCAGGTCACCAGTGAATTTACACCATTGCTGCCAACCAAAATGCTAACCAGTTTGTTACACACACACACACACACCAAAATATCAACACGAATCTCAAAGAGAATGGACAACCAATATGAAAGAGCCTCCTTTCAAGATAAGCCATCAACCTACAATTCAAGGTTGAGCATGAAGCAGCGTTTCAAAACTCGGGATTGAAGCAAGACCCGCCAAAAGTGAGGCGTAAATCACTCTGGCGGTGAGTCTCGATTGATATCTCGCATAGGCTGCGACAAGATCTATCAAAAACCTTGCAAGATTGAGAGATCCGACCAAGACAACGAACCAACCAAGCAGGCGAGACACAAGCCCTACAAGACTCGAATCAAACGGAAAATAAGCCTCGACACACTCAACGAAAAAAGTTGATCGATCGTGTTTGACCTAACAACCCTACGTCCGGACCAAACGATCACCTCAAAACCGACTGCTCTGGTCGACCGTGCCGAAAGACACCGAGCAAGATTGTCATTGATCGAACACCTCGACTAACCTATAAATACTTCAGATAACACATATGTCACTCTGGCTGTTGTCTAATTACCAACATTGTTGAAATTCAATTTATAATGCAAATATGATATAAAATATATTCAATCAATTAGAGTTTTAATGACATTCAAAATAGTTTTCATAATCGTTCCATCCTTTTTGTAATTATACAAAACATACCTCGCAAAATTACGAGTGAAAGGACCTCTAATCCTATAAAAATTTCAGATTTATTTTTCTCTTTCTTAATTCTCTTTTTCACTAGGCTCTAACTCTCGGAGTGCGTGATTCACAAAGAAAGACAAATTAGAATCCAATAATATATATATATATATATATATATATTCAAAATCTTAAGAGAAGTGATATTGTCCTCTTAAGCCTGAGCCATGAATTCTTCACAGGTAAACAAAACGAGAAAATAGTGAAAAAAAAAAGAGACTTTAACCCCAATTTTCGGAGAAAATATTAGGTGCAGTTTGTAATTGTTCTGAAGCTGTTCTTAAGTGCGGACAATCAATCAATCAGTTCGTCATTGCGTACTGAAACTTGCTCGATATGTAATTGGGATCCCACATTATTTTCTCTCTAACAAAATTTTCTCCCATTTTAGAGGGCTTTAGCAGCATTTTTAACCGCTAGGAAAAGCTTCGCATGATTTTAAAACCTCCATGATTGTAATCGACTAGAAAACTCTTCGTTGGTGAGTTCGTAATTTGCCGGAGAAGAGATCTTACGACATAATAGCAGACCAGCAGTTATATTGATTGTGAGAAGAATTAATGGAGGAATAGTCAAGCGGAGTAGGAATGAAATTGAGGAAATATGTTGTTGCGATGCTGAAATTTATATATTATATAAATAAATCTATATCTATATATATATATATATATATATACATAAAATGATAAGTAAATCCTATCCCTTCAGGTTATGTCACTTCCCACGAGGAGAGACAGACCAACCTCTGTTTCAGTATTGGCAAAGCCAACTCTCTGATCACTAAAACAGAGGACTCTGCAATAAGCTGATCAGAAAAGTGAAAGATGAAGTTTATGAAGCTTGGCAGCCGCCCTGATACCTTCTTCGCCACCGAAGCCATAAGGCTACCATCTCTCTCTCTCTCTCTCTCCCTCTCTGAATATGTGCGTGTGAAAACTTCTCTAACTCCTCTTTGCTCCTACTCCAATGGTTCAGGTCTATATCAACCGAAGTATCCACCGATATNCTCTCTCTCTCTCTCTCTCTCCCTCTCTGTATATGTGCGTGTGTAAACTTCTCTAACTCCTCTTTGCTCCTACTCCAATGGTTCAGGTCTATATCAACCGAAGTATCCACCGATATNCCCCTCTCTGTATATGTGCATGTGAAAACTTCTCTAACTCCTCTTTGCTCCTGCTCCAATGGTTCAGGTCTATATCAACCGAAGTATCCACCGATATCAAAATCCAAGTCCAAGACCGATTGTACCATCTTCACAAGGTATCATCCATCCAAAACACATTTTTTAAGACGTTTATTCCAATTCTAATCTTTAAACTCTTCATTATCTCCTGTTCTAGTTTCCCCTGCTCTCCAAATGTGGCCTCTTACAGACACTCTGCTCCAAAGACTCCCCCCACCTTCCGACCGCCATCCATCTCTCCGATATCCCTGGAGGAGCCGAAACCTTCGAGCTCTGCGCCAAATTCTGCTACGGCATAACCATCACCATCAGCCCCCTCAACTTCATCCCCCTGTACTGCGCCGCCGAGTATCTTCTTATGACCAACTCCGTCGAAAGCGGCAACCTGGCCGGAAAGCTTGATTCTTTCTTCAAATCCTGCATCCTTCAGCGCTGGNTGCCATCCATCTCCCCGATATCCCTGGTGGCGCCGAAACCTTCGAGCTTTGCGCCAAATTCTGCTACGGCATAACCATCACCATCAGCCCCCTCAACTTCATTCCCCTGTACTGCGCCGCCGAGTATCTTCTTATGACAAACTCCGTCGAAAGCGGCAACCTGGCCGGAAAGCTTGATTCTTTCTTCAAATCCTGCATCCTTCAGCGCTGGAAGGACACGCTCCTCACCCTGCAGAGCACGAGGCGATTTCCTTCACTCTGCGAGGAGCTCAAGATCACCGACCGTTGCATCGAAGCTCTCGCCGCCGCGGTTATTGCCCACCCGTCTATGCGGTGGTGGGCAGACGACCTGGCTGAATTAAGTATTGACCATTACTGGAGAATCATGCTCGCCGTCAAGACGGCCGGAATAGTATCTGGCAAGTTCATTGGAGAAGCAATAAAGGTTTACGCCGGCCGATGGCTTCCAAATATGGGAGATTCTATCATCGAGGTTAATAACTTGAAGCACCGGCTGCTTCTGGAGAAACTAGTCACTCTGCTTCCAATCGAGAAAGGCTCTGTTTCCTGTAGTTTCTTGCTGAAGTTTCTCAAGTCTGCAAACATACTAAACGCCTCCTCGACTTCAAAATTGGATCTTGCGAGGAGAGCTGCACTGCAATTAGAGGAAGCCACTGTTAATGATCTCTTGATTCCTTCTATTACTGATGGGGACGAGCTTATGTATGACGTTGACGTAGTGATCACCATTGTTGAGGAGTTCATGCTGCAGGGACGGAGCCCGCCGACGAGCCCGCTGAGAAAGAAAACCGGCGGCGCGGAGAGGCGGCGGTCGAGGTCGGCGGAGAACGTTGAGGTTGAAGGGCAGGAAAACAGGCGGCGGTCGTCTTCTGCTTCGCATAACTCTCTGCTGAGAGTAGCCAAGTTAATAGATTTATACCTCGTGGAGATTGCGCGCAGTGAAATGCTTTCGGTGGAGAAGATGATCGCTCTCGCTCAGATAGTGCCGGATTTCGCGAGAATGGATCATGACAATCTCTATAGAGTTGTTGATACGTATCTCAGGGTAAAATTCTAAACTTGCGGGCTTTCAGTTTTAGGAATAGTTAATTCTATATTAGCCCCAAGTAAATTACTTAAATTGCTCTGCTCTGAACGTTAATCCAGCAATCAATACACAAAACACTGATATCTAACTACAGGCACACCCACAACTGGAGAAAAACGAAAGGAAGAAGCTTTGCAAGATTCTGGATTGCAAGAAGCTATCAATGGAGGCCTGCATGNGCTGGAGAAAAACGAAAGGAAGAAGCTTTGCAAGATTCTGGATTGCAAGAAGCTATCAATGGAGGCCTGCATGCACGCAGCTCAAAACGAGATGCTGCCGCTGCGAGTAGTGGTGCAGGTCCTCTTCTTCGAGCAGGCTCGCGCGGCCATGGCTGGAGGCCAGGTTACAGAGCTCCCATCCAACATCAAAGCTCTGCTCACCAAAGCGGCCGGCTTGGACGAGAAGGTGGCGACGATGAACTGCTCAAGCCTGGAGGCAAACGACTGCGAATGGAGCTCTGCTTCGGGGCTAAAATGTCAGATGCCGAAGATGGCGACGTTGAAGATGAAGCTTGAAGAAGAAGACAATGATAGGGAGAAACAGGTCATGGTGAGAGAGGGGCTGATGAGGAGCACATCATCCAGGTTTAGAGCTCTTTGTTCTATTCCCAGTAGGCCAAGGAGGATTCTAAGTAAATTTTGGACCATGAATAGAAGTGTTAGTGAAAGACACTGATGTTCTTTTGATTTAGCATTCAGTTGAGGAATGGTTGGCTAAAAATTTTGTCTTTGTTTGGAAAAAAATATTGTTTGCATGTTCTAACAACGGCCGGCTGCGGCTATGCCGTTGTGTTGTGCATTCACAGTGTTGTTCGGACGTACAAAGACCTCGCATGATTATTTTCATATTTGCTTGATCTTGAAAGTAGAAATTTGTTGATGAGTTATGTCATTTTATTGAAGTTATTGCTATTAGTTGTCAA
Source organism: Phalaenopsis hybrid cultivar (assembly GCA_002079205.1). Lineage (NCBI taxonomy): Eukaryota > Viridiplantae > Streptophyta > Magnoliopsida > Asparagales > Orchidaceae > Phalaenopsis > Phalaenopsis hybrid cultivar. The sequence continues at coordinate 60,980 of JXCR01022746.1, forward strand.
TGAGATGTGATTTTTAATATTTATGGTTGAGAATGAACATTGAAAAAAAATCTCTTTGCATTGATTCTTGATGCTTCATCAACAAATTTTATCATTTGTCACCACGAGATATTTTGGAACGTATATGGAGGTATTTTTTTAGAAAATAAATATTCTGATTTAAGTTAAAAATCATGCAAAACTCCAATTTCAACAAACCAAATGAACTCCAAATTTGTTGTGCCTATAGTCAAATCAAGTGTATCGACGAGAGGAATCCACAGAGCTCAATATCACATGATTTTGAGGTCATTAAGGCTATCAGATCATAAAAAATCGTCTATGATAGGAAAATCAATTTGGGTCAATCGATCAGGTAGTTATGGTGGTTATTCGTCAAAAAACAAAAATGCCCCTCCTTAAAGGGCCTATAATTATACATTCTATCTTTACTTGCAGAGGGAAAGGAAAGAGAATAAAGAGCTCATTTTTAGTGTTATTTTAGTATAAAGGCCAGATAATAACACCTGTCATATGTAGTCACAAATTGTTGCTTGTCGACTACTGTTGACAAACTCCGAATTCCCCATGCTCGCGCGTCGTTGGTAAACTTTGTTGAGTAACGATGCACTTTAAGAAATAACAAAATATCATGTTTAGTAACAACGCACATAGCAAAGTAATAAAGTATATTCAAAGTAACGAGTCACATTGCAGATTAATGAAATACTCTATTAAGTGATGAAGTCTTCTACATATAAAGTAACACACAGTTTTAAATATTATACAACAAAGTACCTCGAATATGGTGTATAAAAGACCCTATGATAACTGCTAACAGTAACTGCTTTCAATCATTGTTCAATAAACTTTTCTATGTACAAATATTGTACTTGGAAATTTCTTATAACTCTTTCTTGATGATTGGATAAGAGTTTATCTTTGTACTTATAAACTTATAGTTGATATTTCAATCGGGTTGGACTCTGTGATTTTTCCTTCTTTGGGCACAATCCTAAGAAGTTAATTATTACTCTATCATCGAGAATTTTCTAGCACACAAAATTTTGGTGCCTTTCGTTAGAAACGAAGTCTCGATGATAGAAGTTTACACTTTTCTGATGGCCGATAAACATAATATGCAAGCATCACATTCTAACAAACATCAATTCAGTGAACAATCTCAAAGTGTGGGACATCAAGGCTCGAATCTGGTTTTCAACGATACACATCATCATCTTGTTATTGAAGGAACCTCCTTGCCTCACTTTAAGAACATGTGAGAAGAATGGGGGAGTGTCATATTGATATTCTCCAACTTTTTTAGAGGCTGGACAACCTACAGTGATGCTCATTAAGGGGTACAACTACCTTTAAATCTACTGTCTAGAGGTTCATTAGTGATACCCCCTCCACACACTAGAGTTCTTCCTCATGAAGCTGAACTCATGAACACTACTAGTTTTATACATCCACCTAATATAGCGAAGCCTAGTAGTAATTCTCTAATGCACTTGAAGAACGTAGCTCGACTTCATGCAATCCATGATGAGTTATGATGTATAGTCAGGGAGGAGTTCCCTATCCGGGATAGAAGTCATTTATCAGTTCGACATAGACATCGGGTGTCTTCTTTAAAGGATCACTGATAGTGAGCTAATTATTATAGAGAAAAGGTCTTTTGCGATTCATACTAAGAGTTATCTATCGGTTGTAGGTTCTTCAGGTGCACAACATTAAGAATCAAAAAAATATGTTGAGCTTATTGGAATCTAGCAATGACGAGGGAAAGCCTCGACAAAAAGACTGAAGGTAAGTTCTGTTACCCCTTGATCGATCTCTTCGCCATTTTTTGAGCTATCAATAAGAGGTGAAGCCAATCGCCCTTCTCCTATTGCCCTGAGTGAGCATAAATTCTAGTCCAAGCCGGCATCCTAGCCAGATCCCTTCAATCGAGCGAAGAGGCATCGAAGCCGATCTAAGTGTCTCACTTCCTCTCCCTCCTTGAAAGAAGAAAAAAGGCCCCCACCTAAGTTTGTTCATATGCAAAATGGAAGGGTGAAGGTGTGTGCTAGCGTTGATAAGTGGTTTGCCCTGATTAATCTAAGAAGGGATTGACATTCAAATTCCATTATCGCAGTCATGTATCCCATGACAATCGACAATGTTCTATGATCTCATGGTTTCGTGGAATTCCTTCAAAAGAAAGGCCTCTCAGGCCCGTGCCAAACGATTGACATGAATTGATTGATGGCTTGAGAAACTTTTGCATTTTAAAGTGCTTCTCTTCTTGGTGGCGGAGGATAATTTGTCTAAGGCTCAGAAGAAGGCGAGAGAGGTGGAAAAGTGGGTGAAGGTGGTTGAAGCGGAAGTACTTATGCTGTAAGAGTTGTTGTCAGCTTCATAGGGATAAAACTAAGTCCTGAAGGAGAAGATGGTGGTGATGAAGATAAATGATGAGTTATTCGCCGAGCTTCAGTCCCACCCTTGGCAGGTGAAGCTCCTCGTTGCGTTGCTCGGGGTAGGAGCGTCCTTAGTCATCAGTAGGATGATAAAGGGAAAGCTAATCTCCTCTGAGTGGGCCGACATGGACAAATTTGATACCATGCTTTTGGGCTCGAAGGAGGAGGATGAGGAAGAAGAGAACATTTGTGAAGGTGACAAAGGGTCTTCAAATGTTTGACACGCCTTTGACTGCACCTTTCACTTTAGACAAAAGTTTTCTTTTCTTTTTGAATACTTGTAAGGAATACGTTAGAAATCTTTTTGTAAATCTTTAATCATGAAATAAAGCAAAGCTTTCAGTCGATTTTCAAATTTGTTTCTTGTTTTACGTTTGTCGCATTTTTTTTATTTGTGATAAATGCTTAAGATGATTATTGGATCAATCTTTTTTGTGAATGCATTCATTTGATTTTATTGAGTTACATTTTGGTTCAAGTCTTGCAGTTCCTATATCTCATTTTATTGGTCAGGTTGTCACCTTGGACAGGCCACACGTTACGCTATGCGTATTAATCAGATCTTGTCATAACTTTCAAGGGGGGTAATCGTCGAGAATCGCTGTTAAGTTGATTCATTCGTTGCACACCACAAATATTATTACTAATGGGTCGAGAACAACAGCCAGAGCTTGGCACTCGATGAGTTAGAAGCAATGAGTTATAACACATAGATTTTAAGTATGCATGGGGGTCGTGGGCCGGTTCCTGTGTGTAATGCTAATCAGACGTTAATAATCAATGTTAGTCCTTTTTAGACAATTTTTATCAATCCAATGTCATGTGATGCTATTAGTTTTGATAAATTTTACTTATTGGACTATGTGTGTTACTTTCAATTTTGTCGGTTAAATAAAACTACTGCCATCAGGTTGGCTCGAGTTTCCTAAATGTCAGTCGGATTTTGATGAGATTTTTTCTGAACTTCTTAAGTTCCCGGAGTGTTGGCTTGACCTAGATTTATAAGTATAATTAGAAACATCTTTACTTAAACACTTTTATGAACTTGATAATAAGATACAAGTGTTGGAATGACAAAACATTTATTACCAAGCCGGGCTTTGTCAAGATAACGGGCTTGGCTCCTTTATTGATACACTCTCATAGTCCATCAGTTAGTCTTTGAGACGAGCTCAAGTCTAATATTAGGGGTTGTTCCTCGACTCCCACCTTTCTTCTAGATAAATTCTTTTTGGTAGATGAAGATTGGCTCGCTCAGTTCTGAAGGATGTGAGAGAGTTGTATTCCCATATTGATATGTGATTGTTGGCTAATTCCAACAGTTCAACTAGCATCTTTAGTCATTACATACCCAACACATATCAGAAGGTTCCTTCGTTCAACCTTTAGGCTAGGGTAGCGCGAGCGACTTAGGGTTATAATTCCTAAATTTCCAGCAACTTCTTCTAGAAAAGCGTTATGAACGAGTAAATGCTCTCATTCTATCCCTATCAGATCTGTAGGAGGGCATGCAATTTTTTTTTTTAATTTTTTTGTGCTAGAAAATTTTGCCAGAAACATTCACTTGAAATTGACAATGGATGTGATAACTCTTTCGGGTAATGGATTGAACCATTCGATCCCCTCAACATGACAATGAGAAGATGACCCTTCAGCGTGTCGTTGATCCTCAACTAGTCGAAAGTCGGCTTAAGTGAGGCTATGTGGTCGTTCAAATCAAGCTGACCTTTATAAGATTACAGTGCATGGATTTTAAACCTCTCTGGTGGCCCGGTCTCATAGATTTTTCAAGAACACATTCTGTAGCTATTAGGATTCTTTAGTGTGCTTGCACCGTTGTGGGTCGATTAGTGCCTACTCTACATTGTGAAAGTATTAGGGTGTGCTCTTTACAGGGTTAGGGGGGACCCTTTGACCGTTAAGCACCAACCCTTCCTCTCGGGGATGCTGTCCTATTCCCTGATTGAACACATCTCATATGACATCCAACAATTGATTATTCAGCTCTTGGATCTGCTGGTTCATGAACACTTTTGTGTGCTCCTTATTTTTACTGTTTTTGTTACTGGTTTCTCCTCCTTATGCTACTCCTCTTCTTGTCAGTGATATGATTCACACTCACCACACCTTTTGGGATATTGATTTCAAATATATCCATGAATCACGCCTTAAGGGAATATAGCGTAAGAAAGGAGAGAGAAAGTGAAAAAGAAAATAGTGCACAATAATGAATAATAAAATGTATTTTCTCACTCATGAAAAGATCTCATTATTTTATATGGGATATAATACAATATGGTGATGTTACACTTATACTCTTGTTTTAATTAGGAATATATAAGGTATTATATGAGCCCATTGCTCAGTTTCTCTCTGGCTCTGTCAATTGAGCTTGTTTTGCTTTAGATCTGATGGACAACTTTAATCATCTAGGTTTGGTTGAGATGGCCGACCGACTGATCTTGACATACATTAGGTTGGCAGGATTGCCTTGATCGACATAGCCGATCAGTTAATATCGTCAATCTTTTGACCCTTGATCCCTGACGAGGAACTCTTATCGGCAAAGTGATGCTATGCTATTGGGCTAAGGGTGGATCATCCTAACCTGATAGATAGTCCGCCCCTTAAAAAAGAGATCTTGAGGGATGACTATGACTTTTTGTTGTCTTTTTTATGCTTGATCCCTAAGGAGGAGCCTTGGGGGCGTCTATGAGATAATTGTTGATAATGAGGAATTGATTCTTTCCTCGGTTTAGACTTGCTGGTAGATTGTCTATTGCACTGGGTTAACTTTCTTGTAATGGTTGGCTCAGAAGCCTATTTGTCTCATTTATGGCCGAACGGCTTGGATTCGGCAGTCTCCATGACCTTTTCGATTTCTGCCTTGCTTGCTTTGGCTCAGACGACTCCATCCGATCATATAAGTAGACTTCCCGGTCTTCTGTCGGTGAGCCCTTATTTTGTCATACTTTATTCTTTCTGAAATGTTGGATCTCCTCACGATCAACGATAACACATTTTTGATGTACAATTTCTAACTCCCAATTATTTTCATACATTTATACAAATCAAATCTTTGACATCATATCACAAATATCACTATTTTAACTTTTACATATTATTTACTTGTTATTTGATTAATTTAGGTTAAAATGAGCCAAACATGTTTGAAAAAAGTTTATTTTTTGTTTGTTTGTTTACAAATAGAGCTCAAAAAATTTGCTTGTGCTCTACTGTCTGCTTAATTAAGAAATTAAACACAAACTATTTAATGAGTCAAATACAAATTATTTGTGAATGATAGACTTCTTTGACAACCCTACTAATAAACACCGCTCATATATCTTCTTTATTTTTGGAGCTCTTTCTATCACTGTGTATCATACTCTTGAGCCTCTCAGTAATACTCATATGTTATGCTTACATGAGAGGATTCATTTTTCTAATGATCGCGCTATTAATTAAAATTATATTTGATGCGTGCTAAAAAATTCACGGTGGTAGAGTAACGAACTATCTTTATAGCGTTGTACGAAAGTTCAACACACACACAGATGGAAGAGAAACAAGCGGTGATGACTTCATAAGTTTTTACGTGGAAAACCCGTGAGGGAAAAATCACGGGGTCTGTCCCAGTTGTGAAAATCCACTATTGATTGTTGATTAAAGGAATCCCTTTTCTCACAGACGGAAAAGAGTAACTATATTTTTTAGATTACAACGTCTACTAACGACGTCTGATTGGCGGTGATCGATTGTGATTAGTGGTAGTCAATGACGGTTGTCATATGTCGATGACGTTCGGAGGTAGTCGATGACGGTTGGCGGTGGCCTTTGGAGGTCGGCGGCCGTCTACGGCGATCGGCTGTGGTTGACGACGGAGGTTGGCGGTGGTGCTGAGTTGCAGTTTCTCATCAAGGCTTCAGACTCTCTCTCTAGACTTCAACCCCCTTTCATGTGAGGGGTGGGGGTCTATTTATAGTGTTCTGGGTGCAATTAATGCAGGAATATCAACCATTTGATCGGACAGTCAAGAGAGTTTCCTCTGATCATACTGTGTTTAATGGACATTTGAGTGCCTTAACAATGTCGTAATTGAGTGATCTTGGGCTCGTTGGATCCTTCTTGTCGAGCCGCTCGATTCAAGTATAAGCATACCAGTGTCGACATCTGTTTGAACTTCCAAATGTGTCAAAAAATCTTTCAAGGGTGGTTTAATGACTTAATCTGAGCTTGATTTGACTCGTATTAGACTAGTTTTCATATCATTAGGTCAGTCTCATTGAGCCAGTCAGTTTTACTATAAGTTTGCTGAAATTGAAACTCTGGAAGACTTTTTATCAAGATTTAAATGTTTGTTGCTTAAAATATTATCTTCAGATTTGTGTTATGCTTCGAGATTCGTGACCGATGATGAAAATTTGTTGGTGACATCAATATTATAATTTAATAATAAATTTCGTCTTATACAACCTATCGTATAATAATTTTAGCTCATATTCATAATTAGGAGATCAAACATCATAATTATGAATGCAAAATTAGAGTACAAAATATAGCATATAATTCACGTCGTACCATCTCCCATTTCCCATAAACCCAAAAACGCTCTCAATTATATATTTTAATATTAATTAAATTAAGTTGGGGCATTTATACACCTACCCTCCAATTTATATATATATTTATACCACCAAAATCTTTCAAATATAAAAAAATATTATATTAATTTTTAAAAATAAAATGTATCTTTTCATAAATAAAAAAGATGATTTATATCTAAAAATTTAATTTTGGGTGTTAGATATGTAAATACATAGGAATTGGTGTTAGGTATGTAAATACATAGGAATTGAGTTTTTGTGGTAAGTCATGTTACATAACTATTCTCTTAGGTCTCAAGTGGGGGAGAAATTTTATATATGGACTTCAGACATAATTCTACGTGCGGACTTCAATAATATGCCGTCACATGTGCTACAGAAGGTTATTTCCCGAAAGAACTTTCACGCTTACACTTCAATAATTTAGAAATAACACTATTGAGGTTATTTCAGGTAATTTTTGGGTTATTTTAAGGTTATTAAAGTTAAATATATGAATTTTTTTAATAATCACAAAATATCTGAGTTATTAAAGTGAAAAGACAAGTGTTATTTGATGATTATTTTAAAGTGACTATTTTAAATTTTTTTAAGCTGGGGCGATATTTGACAGTGTATTCGCGAGCTCCGTCCTCCCGGACGGAAAACTTTCCCTCGAGTGAAGCTCGCCGCGCTTGTGCGGTATTATGAAAGGCGCAGGGATGATGAACGGAAAACACAGATACAGGCATGCGAAACGTCGGAGATCATCCCAGAAGCAGGGGGATGCACCCAAAGAGGGGATAGAAAAGGAACTATCACCTTCTTCGCCGTCACCAAACCCTAAGCGGAGAAAGAAATGCCTAGACGCTCCAGACACGAGGCATTCTAGCTTTCTCGAGAAGGTACTTCATTATCCAATCTTATCCCTTAAAAAACCGCTCAATTTTCTGTTTAGGGCAACGGTGATTAGTTATATTTCCAAAATTAAATGTCCCCAAACTTTAAGCAGTTAGTGCTTTGCTCGTAAAACCATTTCCCGAATTTTATTACTGTCTTTCGATCGAGGAGACTCAAACTCTTCTGATTTGGTTCATGTGTATTAATGTAATGTAATTTCATCTTAAAAAACTGTATGGTTTGCAGTGTATTTGAATTAAATTTTTTCTGAAAAAAAATAATGTGTCATTAGATAACGATATCTTTATCTCTGCCGAACGCAAACATCATTAAAATGAAACACACGAACAAATTAAACAGCTGGATTTTTGCGACCTCACCCCATTTCATGAACATCCTTTTTCTCTTTTCGGCTGGTAGGCTACCTCTTGTTCTTGATTGCAAATGCTCTAATCTTGTTTTGTATTTGAAGGCTATGATATTGAGTGAAGTATTGCTTCTTGAGTTTTCTATCCTTCTTTTTGTGTTTTCCATTACAAGTGAAGGGCTATTTGCGGGTGAGAGACTACAATCCTGAGAAAAGGACTTCTATGTAGATTGCTGTGATGATACACTATTCACAGTGGTTGAATTCAATTTATCTCCACTCAATGACCAGTTGTCTCTAATCTATAATTGGTTAGATCATTCATAATTTTTGTTCTTCTTTACTTTCATACAATTAGACATGTAGGGTGATTGACATAATTAGACTTGGTTCATCTCACTCATTATGCATTTATTATTGTATTTTTGCTTTATAGTTGTTGCATTTTTCTTTCTTGTTCACTTATAGTAAATTTAAATCTTGTTGATGCAATCATCATAATTCTCCAATCACGTTTATATTTCATTCTTCCTATAGTATTCTATGTTCATGCCAGATTAGTTTACAATTTTCCCACATCATGACTGAATTGGGTTACATTTAGAGATGTTATTGACATCTTCTAAGTCACACACTATCATAAGTTAGGTCATTATAGTATTTAAGTATAAATTCCAGATCAAACACTAACATATTAATGACATTTACATCTAAATAATAATGAACCAAATGACAGCTAAATTGTTTTCCTCTTTAGGAGATCCGGGCTTCCTAAATGGCAATATGAAACGGGATTTGTTAAGTATTTAAAATCTTTAGAAGTATAAGGATAAGAAATAAGGAATCCATTCATTTTCTTAGCTCTTATACGGGTATGTTTGGTGGTTAGTTATAATAGCCTTCATTTTCCTACTTGATTTTGCATTTGATCATGGACAAAAACAAAATGGATTTGAGGTAGCGGTTTGCTAAGTCTCTAAACTTATAAAAGTGGATTTTGTGAATCTTGATCTGAATTAGATTATTATGGTTTAGGTTGACTTTGTTTGGAATAGCTCCCCATCTTTCCGTCTCCTTTTATTGGTGTGAGTATATTTTTTCAATTTGGGCAAGTGATGTTCTTGCTATGGGTCGCTTGAGTCCTTTTATTTTTCTTTGTTACTTTAAAACCCTCATTTGGAAAGCAATAATCATTGGCAGAGTAATTTCTTAGGATGGTTTAGTATGTGTGCCGTGTGCAGAACATAATCATTACAATTAGGGGTGTAAACGAGCCGAACACGAGCGAGTCTGGGCTTAGCTCATGTTCGGCTCGTTAAAAAATACCACTGTTCATATTCGACTCGTTTATATTTCGATCACGAAAAATTTGCTCGTGTTCGGCTCGTTTGCTTAGTGAGCCAAAAATGAGTTGTTCACGAACAAAAAATCATTTTGACAACCCTAGTCATACATGCAACCGTTAGAAGTGTAAATGAGCCGAGCTTGAGCAAGTCCAGACTCGGCTTGTTAAAAAATATCATTGACCATGCTCAGCTCATTTATATATTGAGCTCAAAAAATTTGTTTGCGTTTGGCTCGCTTATCAAGCTGAACACATGCCATTCACGAACAAAGAATTATTTTGACAACTCTAATCACACAGCCATAGGATACTAAGGGTTGGGTGAGGATTAAATCTTATTATTTATATTAAAATCTTCATTTAAATAGATTTAAATATATTTTTATTCTATTTATAAATCTTTGTAGCATCGTTGTCAATTAAATAATTTAAAAATAATACTCATTATATATATATATATATATATATATATATATATATATATATATATATATATATATATATACAATCGCGCGCGCGCGCGCGCACACACACATATACATACATACATATATAATTATTTGCTGAAACGAGGTAAACATGGACACTAAATTTTTTTTGTGTTCGGCTCGTTTTTATTTCGAGCGCAAAAAAAATTATTCGTGTTCGACTCGTTTGCTTAGCGAATGAATCGAACACGAGCTACCTAACGAATCAATCACAAGTTGTTTGTGAACAACGAGTGGTTTTGACAGCCCTAATTACAATGCAATGTACTAGACTAAATAACGATGGGCAAACATAAATCTTATTTCCATCTTGTTATCAACACTTCTCAATTTTGATCATTAATCCATTTAATAAATCTCTTAACATCGTCAACACCGTGATATTGACATTATAACTAAACATTTCCAAATGATGAAGCAGCACATTTTGTTTCATATATTTAATAACAATTAAACAACCATAATTTTTTCTTTTTTTAAAAAAATCCTATAATATGCTTCATGATTCATGATTTTATTTACATTAACAATTAAGTTCTTCATGCAGCTGACCCCACTTAGTGGGATAAAGCCTTATTGTTGTTGTTGTTGTTGTAACAATTAAAATCTTCAACAATTTGAGATTAAACATCTACTATCAACTTCTTTCACAAACCTCGTTCAGTTTATTTCCCCTTATACATACCCAAAAAGTGATTGTATATAAGAGGAATGACCATAAAGCTGAAAAAGTAATTCCTAGATTAGCATAGTAAATAATTTCATTACAAGAAAGATTTATTTCATAGCGTTCACAATATTTACACCAAACCTCCATATCATCCAGCATAAAGTAAATTTTTCGTTTGCATGTAATTCAATATTTGATCACTAACAGCATAACATAACTTTACATTCTCATTTTCATAAAAAAAATAATAAACTATTTAGCTCTTTGTTTTGCCATTAGATTATGTCATTGCTTAAATATGCTTCTCCAATACAAGGATCGTTTGGCACAAAGTTAGGGATCACATTTGGGTGCTAGGGACCCGTATGCAAGGATCATATCATGGCCCATGACAGAAGTATGTAGCCTGCTCTTTTGTCCCAACAGGGATCAGGGCACAGACATTTAGCTTGCTTTTCTACATTCTTAAAAAGTAGTGATCATATTTCATTCTTTATATATATATATATATATATACATACACTACTCTTATTACAAGCTTTGCATTTACCTTGTGAGTTAGATTGTGAAAATCAGATCGGATATCAAACCGGAAGAATGAAATGTTCAAGGTTTATTGGTTCAATCGGGGTTGAACCGGATGACAAAATAAATAAACAACAAAAAAAATATGGACTAAATGATGCAATAATGATGTAATAATGCAAAATTAAAAATAAATAAAATATAGTTAGAAGTAGTATATTTGTATACACAATTACAAATATAAAACCTGTCTTTGTGACTTTTGTACCTATGCAAATGTTATATTTCACTTTTAAAAAATGAAAATAATGCTATATTTGATGTGATATCCATGATTTGAGTGTTATATATGCAAATATGAAAGTTTAGATCAGCATGAAAATTCTAAAAATAAAAATGAAAATTACAACCAAACAAAAACGAGAAAGCAAACACAAACCGACTCATAGACAAAGGAGTTTTCTTTATAGGGTGAAAGATTACTCATGTACTTATATAGAGCATGGAGTTCAAGACACCATCTTCATTTGGTATATCATTATACAATCATTCAATGCCTGAAATTAAACCAAGACAGATTTAGAGTTTAGATAAATAAATTTATAAGAATTCAATGGTATGTATGAAAATCCCCTATTTTTCATTTTTGAGAAAATGAATAACGCGTTCTAATAGTTCTTTTCTATAAAAATCTGATTCTCCCCACGAAAATTCAAAAAAAAATAAAAAAAAATTACAACCAAACAAAAATGAGAAAGCAAACACAAACCGGCTCATAAACATATAAGTTTTCTTTGGTGGGTGAGTCATAACATGTACTTATACAGAACATGGCGTTCATGCTACCATCATCCTTTGGTATATAAATACACAGATCATTCAACACCTTAAATTAAACTAAGACAGATTTCATCTTCGGCTAAGTTGCAATGATCTATACACTTTAAGGGCTTGTGGTTTCTTGAAGATACAAAAGTGGGTAATCAGAAGCTCAGATTCCTCTTTGTTCCATCAAAAACATATCTACCAACCAATTTTCTACTAGTGACTCAANCGAATCAATCCTAAATTTCTGATTCATTACATTCGAGGTCGGACCTTATATTCTGACACCTTCTTTTGAGAATTGACCTAGATTTCAATTCTTATTCATGAATCAGTCCTAAATTTCTGATTCATTGCATTTGAGGTCGGTCCTTATATTCCGACACTCTCTTTTGAGAGTTGACCTACATTTCAATTCTCATTACTGAATCAGTCCTACATTTCTGATTCATTACATTGGAGGTCGGTCCTTACATTCCGACTCTCTCTCTATCTCTTTTTGAGTCGATATTTGAATCTCAATTCCTACCTCGGGGTCAACACGTATATTTTGACTCCCTTCCTTTAGAAAATCTTTGAAATTTCATAACTCAAAGTTCACTCTCCGATCCCTAGCGAGAGTCCCTACTTCTCGGCTTGATTAAACACACACCTGCTAATTCCTCAGCAGAAACAAATCAAACACACAAATCTATGCATACTTCCGGGTCTATTATCTTAGGAGTTTGTATTGGTTTTTGTTGATCTTGTCGGTCAACGCCAATACACGCGGTGTGCTTGCCCAGCACACTACACTTATTAGGGGTCCATTTGCTGACCTCATTTTTGGTTGAGGTTTAGTTTTTCCTCTTTAGTAGCCTAGGGTCTAGCCATAGTACTTTTCCTGTTGACTATTCCTAGAAAACTAGACTTAGAACCCTCACCATCATCTTCTTTACTCAACCTGGAGTTCCACATATAGCTCCCAACCTCTATGTACTTAGTACGTGGCGTCACTGTGGGGCAAACTCAGGATGAGTCACCCCTACGATTGCTGGACCTTAGGGTTGACCTTGGGTGTTGGTCTGGAGCTAAAGCACTCACAACACTCATCTGCACTCACAATCACTCACAACCCTGAGCTCAAATTTTTAACCTAGATCCCTTGATCTTTTAGGATACTCACGTAGATGGTCCTCTAAATCTACTAGCCCTAGGGCTATGGTTTAACTATGACCACTATGTAGAGGACCCAAAATGGGGTTTCTTTTGGTCCATGGCTTATTGGTGATGATTGGTACCCCAACTCTACCAAAATACCCATATTGGTCTTTTACCCATAAAACACCTCCTAATTACCAAAATACCCCTCTTGGGACCAAAATCCCAAAAATTCCAAAAATTACCAGAAAATCTAAAAAAATCCCAAATAATCCCAATTTCATTTCTCTCAATTACCTCATGACCCAATTTGGCCAATTTAACCATCTTTAACCAAAATCCCCAAATTGCCCTTTAAAGACCCAAATTTCCCCAAATCCAACTAAATCCTAATTCAAATCCTAATCTCAAATTCACTTTTGATATGACCAAAACAAACCAAATCCAAGCTTAATTGGTCCATGATTTGAGCCCAATTTTGATTTGGGCTAAAACCCCAATTTTGACTATATGACTTAATCTCACCGAATTGAACCCATAGCCTAGTTAATTGGCCTCAATTGATATTGAAAAATCTTTATAACATTCTTATCCATCAAAATCAACCATCAATTAACATTGGTGAAGCCTCCAATCCATTTGATTTTGGCCTAAATCCAAAATTCCCAATTTAGCCCCAAATTGGCTAAGTCCCCAAATTTCACCCAATTCATTGTCTTAAGCCCCAAATTGGCATCCAATTCATGTTTAAAAATCTTCATGAGGTCCTTATTGACCATTTAGAATAATCAATTTGGACTTAGCCCAAGGCTAACCCAAGCTAGACCCAAGCCTAGCCCAACATGACCAAATTGATTAAAGTTCAAAATTCTCTCAAATTGACCCCCCAATTGAACTCAAAACCATTTCAATCCTTCACCAAAGTTGTTCTTTGTGATCATATACACCACATGAAACAATTATTTGGGGCAATTGACATGGCTAACCTAGCCCAAACCCAAGTTTTGTTCATTTGCACCCACTTGGACCCATACACTAAATGTGACCTAACCACCCTAAGGCCTAACCTTTTCAAAATTAACTAAGACACTCACCTAGGACTTAAGGGCTTAGTAGTGACTTAGGCTAAATNTGTAGTGACCAGTACAAACACCATGAAACCACCTAAACCAAGCCATGGACCAAGGGTCCCCCAAGTTAAGGGATCTTATTTCCAAAAATGCACATGCTTAAGATATCTTTGCCAAATCCAAGCACATTTGCATTAAATTGCTGTGATGGATTTCTCTGGGTTCCCTGAGCTCCTAACCACCTCCCCCTGGTTGGCCGACCGGCCTAGTGGCCGGAAAAGCCAAAACCAATAGCCACTCCCATGGCACCTCACCCAAATCAAACCTAGAGGCCAGCTCATCAAAATCAAACTATGGAGCTCTTGCCCTCCACCTAAGCACCACAATGCACCCAAGCTTATGCCCTGAGAGCCACACCATGGACTTTTTTATAAAAAATCACCTCCCACGACCATGGGAGGTGTGCTGAAAATTTCTCAGAGAGGCATTTATAAGAAATCACCTCCCACGGCCATGGGAGGTGTGCTGAAATTTTCTTAGAGAGGTCTCTCCAAACTTTACACAAAGCTTCCCTAAGATCCCCTCAGCGCATTCCAACCACTTTTCCTCACCCATTCACATTGTCGGAGCCAAATTTTGAGCTCGAAACCCTGCCGGAAACCAGGACAGAGCCCAATACACCTCCACACTCCACCAAACTTCAANGCAAGTTGAAACTATGCAGATCGAGCCCGTATCTGAACCAAGGCGTATTTTTTTTCTCTCGAGGTAGATAGTACACATGTGCCGCTCTTCTCAGTTTCTAAGGATGTCGTACAAATCAAAATGATGACAAGAGTTCAAATAAATTCTATCATGTAGGCTGATTCCAGTAATTCTGTAACCCCCTCGTCTTACCCTATATCTCTTCTCAAGAATGTCTCGGCCAAGTATTTTCCTCAAATTTATCACCTNGTTTCCTAAATTTTGGATTGATGTCCACCTCTTAATATTATGGGTTCAGATATCACAACGCTTATTTTAATTACAAGATTTTGAATGCTTTTTTATTGAAATTTTAGAAATATTTTATTTTTAATATATTCTATTTTAGCATTTTCTATTTTTAGAATTTAGAATTACTGATATTTTATAATTGTTGTTTCATTCTTTTATCATGGGGAGTTATTGATTGATTTTATGATTTTCTTAATGTAGGAGCTATCCCCCTCTATTTATTTTTTAATAGTTTCCTATGGAATTAAATAAAAATAATTATTTTCGCCCCTCCCAAAACCTTCATGGCATAAGAGCCAACTTTTACCTTCGAAACTGCGATCCAATCTCGTCGATCTGGTCGCCCCCGGGTTTTGCCTTGCGAGAAGTCTTCGTTTCACTTTTGCCACTCCCGGATTCTCTCAATGCCATTTTCTTTGTGACCTACCCCTCTAGGTACATACACAATTAGAGTTAATTGGAAAGGCAACAACTAGATCGTGGCGTTCAAATTCATTATTTTCGTGACCCACCGCTTTTGATACAGTCGCAATTAGAGATTTTTGAGATGGCAATGGATGGATCACGATGTTTAGAGACCCGATGTCACCTGATTCGAGGTTCCAATCTAGTTCCTTGACTTTTCTTTGGCTTCGACAACAAGTTGAAACTATGCAGGTCGAGCCCGTATCTGAACTAGGGCGTATTTTTTTTCTCTCGACGTAGATAGTACACATGTGCCACTCTTCTCAAATTCTAAGGATGTCGTACAAATCAAAATGATGACAGGAGTTCAAAGAAATTCTATCATGTAGGTTGATTCCAGTAATTCTGAAACTCCCTCGTCTTACCCTATATCTCTTCTCAAGAATGTCTTGGCCGAGTATTTTCCTCAAATTTATCACCTTACCTCACAATTATAAAATATAATAGACACAACTATCTCAACTAGACTCAATCCATCAAAATGACGATCGATGGGAGAGACAAAATTGATTATTTAACTGAAAAAATTTTAAAACCTAATGCCAGTGATCTGAATTTGAAAAATGTCAATATAAAATTCTCTCGCATCATCTATCCCTTCCCACTACTCGAGATATCTAAGAGTTTGTTTGAGATCTCTATTCAAACTTAGAGAATTCTTCATAAATTTTTGAGTTGCAAACTCAACTTTAGAAATCTAAACAAAATGATTATGATGTTATCACATATTACAATGAGTTAGTAACATTATGGCAGGAACTTAAATAATATTATGCTGACATTTGAGAGAATTCAAATGGTTATGCTCACCACAAAAAGAGAGAGGAAAACAATCGGGTCTACATGCTCTTAGCCGACCTTAATCAGAGTTTAGACGAAGCCGAGGCGAATCCTCGGTAGGAAGCCTCTACCATCGATTTGAGAAGTTTTTTCTAAAGTTAGTTTGAAGAGTCAAGAAGAAAAATTAGGCTATGCAGCATCGAATCGTCTTGTAGCATTGAATAGGATAACTCGGTTCTTGTGTCAAAAGATACTGCAAAGAAGGGCGTAAGAAATAATGGTGCATGTATTGCAAAAACTATGAAACACGAAATAGGCAGGTTGGAAGCTCATGGTAAGCCTACAGATTTAAAATCAAAATCCAAGCATGAAGGTCGAGCTCATCAAGCTATTACCGAAGAAACTCAGGAGTCTCATGTTAACTCGAATACAATACTTTTCTTCAATGAGCAATTAGAGCACTTGGACAAATTACTTTAATACACAAAGTTGTCTCTGACTTCGTCCTGTTCCTTAGTACTGAAGGGTAACCCTTTGGCCACTACTTTGTTAGGTTTTATTTCTAATTATTTTCCTTGAATACTTGTTTTCGTCGCTACATATCATATGTTGGGTCTAAATTATCTTCCTTCTATAGACCTCGTGTCGATAATAAAAAAGTCAAATTGTCAATAGTTCATTCTCGATAATTGCCGAGATGGGAAGTGTCAAACTTTTCTTGTTGATAACAGTTCACAATTTTCTCAATGTTCTTAATCTATTTTGTAATTTGTTGTCCATTAGTAAAATTATTGATGATTATCAATGTTAAGCTAATTTCTACTCATGTTGTGAGTTTTAAGAATTGACAATGGGGAGGATGCTTGATAGTGGTGAAGTAAAATATAGACTATTATTTAGATGATGAACTTGACTCGAATAGATAATGTCAAAATACTATTTTAAATTTAATTTCTATTTCTAAAAATAATGATATTATGTTGTGATATTGTAGGTCATAGTTTTCAATATCTAAAATACTTAATTTTCAAATTATTTTATAATAAAATTTTATTTTTATTTCAATGCAAAGTTTGCCAGTTTGTTAAACATCATCGTATATCATTTTCTCCACAAACCAACTATATCATTTACTCTGATTCATAGCGATATTTGGAGTTTTTGTAAAACTCTTACACATTTAGGAAAAAAATTATTTGTGATTTTCACTGACGATCACACTAAATTTAGTTTGTTTTATTTAATAAAAAAATATGAAGTGAAAACAATTTTCAAAAACTTGTACATCATAGTACACACACAATTTAAAAAAAAATTATTTAAATATTACGAAGTGCAAATGACCTGAAGTATTAAATTAATATTTTGGGTCAATTTTTTCGAAAAACTTTTACATCATTGTACACAAAAATTTTTTTAAAAAAAATTCAAATGTTGCGAAGTGATAATGACTGAGGGTATTTTAAAAATATTTTGAGTCAATTTTTTTCTCAAAAAAGAATAATTCATCGGACCTTTTGTATTGATACTCCACAATAATTGACGTTGCTAAAAGTAAAAATAAACACTTATTGGAGCTAGCTTAGGCATTGCTATTTATCAATCAGGTATCTAAATATCTTTGGGGTGAAATCATTTCTATTGTTATTTTTTTCATAAATAGAACACTTGATATTGTTTTAACTTTGAAATATTTTTAATGTTTTCAAAAGAAATTTCCAGAGAATTGGCTCTCATCTTCTCTATTTTCAAAGATATTTGAGTATACTGTTTTCGTTCACATTTATAATCAAGAAAAACTTAAATTCTAAGCAAAAAAATATGTTTGTTGATTATGCTCTTAACTAAAGAGGGCATAAATGATTTTATCTCAATTCTTTATGGATGTTTGTTATCATGGATGTCAATTTTTTTGAATTGCAATCCCTTTTTTCACCTCATCTTCAAGGGAGGGAACAAAATAAAGATTTGTCTATTGAGTTTCAAAATTTTCTTCAAATCAAAGACTCCCAAAATACTATGTCTCAAATCTTGATTGTTCAACTTTAAAATCCAAATGTTATTATATCACGAAAGCGTGCATTGAGTATTTTAGATATTGTAATTCCTGGAATTTCTTTTCAGATGTTCATAACAAAGAAGAAACTATATATATATATATATATATNTTTTATAGAATCGCTGCCGGTTTCACATTCGAGTGGTTCGACCATGATTTCAGCTGCTTTGGTTCGAGTTTCTTCCTTGGCCAGTTTCATTAGATGCTCGGATCGGCAAAGTGGCCAATTCACCGCTTGACCGGTTGAACCAGCCGGTTCGGTCCAATTTTCAAAATATTGCTTGTATGCATATCAAGAGCTTTGCACATAACCTTTCATTCTCATGAATAGGTTTTCATGATTCTTTATTTACATTTAAGGATGTAGTATCAGTTTCATAGTTATATATGAATACATATCATACCTTAAGTGTAACACATATCATAAGAGAGGCAAGGATTCAATTTACACATTGCATTAAAAAAACATGTTCTATGCAATTTCTCTAACATTAAAATAGGTGATGTTATGTAGTTGCTGGTGTAAAAATGAGTAAATGTTTCATAGGAAATTACATAAACATCGTCTGAAATATGTAGTAAAAGCTTTTTCATAGTTTTCATGGATAAGGCATAAGGCAAAATAAAAGGAATTTCTATAAAATTTAGCCATCCTACTTTTAGCATGTATTTTTAATATATAAAGATCACACAAAAGAAATGTTGTACCTCCTATACTAGTTCCATGAATTCATACCCCATTATGAAGTTACCTTAATGAACTCTCTTCTTCGTAGCTTCCTAGTTCCCTCCGACAACACTCACTTTTTTTTCAGGAAAATGCTATAAAAGCACATTGCAAGAGTTATTTTTCCTCTTTATCTCTTACCCGCCACTAAGCTAGNCCCCCATTATGAAGTTACCTTAATGAACTCTCTTCTTCGTAGCTTCCTAGCTCCCTCCCACAACACTCACTTTTTCCTCAGGAAAATGCTATAAAAGCACATTGCAAGAGTTATTTTTCCTCTTTATCTCTTACCCGCCACTAAGCTAGCTATATCTCTCTCCATGTGCTAGCACCATATGCCGTCTTTTAATAAGCCATGAACAACATGTTGGACTAACTTATAAAAACGTCAATAATTAATGATTTTATTATTACTTATTATTAATCAACATTAACAACTTCAATTATAATAAACTTATATAATCATACTTTCCAATCATATCATGTTTCCTNTCAGATATCACAACTCTTATTTTAATTACAAGATTTTGGATGCTTTTTATTGAAAGTTTAGAAAGATTTTATTTTTAATATATTCTATTTCAACTTTTTCTACTTTTAGAATTAGAATTACTGATATTTTATAATTATTGTTACATTCTTTTATCATGGGGAGTTATTGATTGATTTTATGATTTTCTTAATGTAGGAGCTATCCCCCTCTATTTNCTTATTTTAATTACAAGATTTTGGATGCTTTTTATTGAAAATTTAGAAAGATTTTATTTTTAATATATTCTATTTTCTACTTTTAGAATTTATAATTACTGATATTTTATAATTATTGTTTCATTCTTTTATCATGGGGAGTTATTGATTGATTTTATGATTTTCTTAATGTAGGAGCTATCCCCCTCTATTTATTTTTTAATAGTTTCCTATGGAATCAAATAAGAATAATTATTTTTCCCCTCCCAAAACCTTCAGGGCATAAGAGCCAACTTTTACCTTCGAAACTGCGATTCAATCCCGTCGATTTGGTCGCCCCCGGGTTTTGCCTTGCGAGAAGTCTTCGTTTCACTTTTGTCACTCCCGGATTCTCTCAATGTCATTTTCTTTGTGACCTACCCCTCAAGGTACATACACAATTAGAGTTAATTGGAAAGGCAACGACTACATCGTGGCGCTCGAATTCATCGTTTTCGTGACCCACCTCTTGTGATACAATCGCGATTAGAGATTGTTGAGATGGCAATGGATGGATCGCGATGTTTAGAGACCCGATGTCACCTGATTCGAGGTTCCAATCTAATNAAAACTGTGATCCAATCCCGTCGATCTGGTCGCCCCCGGGTTTTGCCTTGCGAGAAGTCTTCGTTTCACTTTTGTCACTCCCGGATTCTCTCAATGTCATTTTCTTTGTGACCTACCCCTCAAGTTACATACACAATTAGAGTTAATTGGAAAGGCAACGACTAGATCGTGGCGCTCGAATTCATCGTTTTCGTGACCCACCTCTTGTGATACAATCGCGATGTTGAGATGGCAATGGATGGATCGCGATGTTTAGAGACCCGATGTCACCTGATTCGAGGTTCCAATCTAATCGCTGTTCCTTGACTTTTCTCTGGCTTTGACAACAAGTTGAAACTATGCAGATCGAGCCCGTATCTGAACCAAGACGTATTTTTTTTCTCTCGAGGTAGATAGTACACATGTGCCGCTCTTCTCAATTTCTAAGGATGTCGTACAAATCAAAATGATGACAGGAGTTCAAATAAATTCTATCATGTAGGCTGATTCCAGTAATTCTGAAACCCCCTCGTCTTACCCTATATCTCTTCTCAAGAATGTCTCGGCCAAGTATTTTCCTCAAATTTATCACCTTACCTCACAATTATAAAAAATAATGGACACAACTATCTCAACTAGGCTCAATCCATCAAAATGACGATCGATGGGAGAGACAAAATTGATTTTTTAACCGAAGAAATTTTAAAACCTAATGCCAGTAATCTGAATTTGAAAAATGACAATATCAAAATTCTCTCGCAATGACATGACTCAACTCTATGGAATCTAACATAGAAAAGCCTCATATAACATAGAAAAGCATCATGTATTCCTTCCCACTNAAGACAAAATTGATTATTTAACCGAAAAAAAATTTTAAAACCTAATGCCAATAATCTGAATTTGAAAAATGACAATATAAAAATTCTCTCGCAATGACATTACTCAACTCTATGGAATCTAACATAGAAAAGCCTCATATAACATAGAAAAGCATCATGTATTCCTTCCCACTGCTCGAGATATCTAAGAGTTTGTTTGAGATCTCTATTCAAACTTGGAGAATTCTTCATAAATTTTTGAGTTGCAAACTCAACTTTGGAAATCTAAACAAAATGATTATGATGTTATCACATATTACAATGAGTTAGTAACATTATGGTAGGAACTTAAATAACATTATGATGACATTTGAGAGAATTCAAATGGTTATGCTCACCACTAAAAGAGAGAGGAAAACAACCTGGTCTACATGCTCATAACCGACCTTAATCAAAGTTTAGATGAAGTTCGAGGCGAATCCTCGGTAGGAAACCTCTACCCTCGATTTGAGAAGTTTTTTCTAAAGTTAGCGTGAAGAGTCAAGAAGAAAAATTAGGCTATGCAACATCGAATCGTCTTGTAACATTGAATAGGATAACTCGGTTCTTGTGTCAAAAGATACTGCAAAGAAGGGCGTAAGAAATAATGGTGCATGTATTGCAAAAACTATGAAACACGAAATATGCAGGTTGGAAGCTCATGGTAAGCCTACAGATTAAAATCAAAATCCAAGCATGAAGGTCGAGCTCATCAAGCTATTACTGAAGAAACTCAAGAGTCTCATGTTAACTCGAATACAGTCCTTTTCTTCAATGAGCAATTAGAGCACTTGGACAAATTACTTTAATACACAAAGTTGTCT
>JXCR01022746.1:85658-111366 GCA_002079205.1 Phalaenopsis hybrid cultivar
TCAAAAGTATTATGAAATTTCTATAAGGTGCACCAAGTAAAGGCTTACTCTTTTAGAATGTTACACAAAAGAGTATAGAGGCATACATTGATGTGGATTGGACAGACTCAATTATTGATAAGAGATCAACTTCAGAATACTGAACCGATGTGTGAGGATACCTGGTTACATGGCGAAGTAAGAAACATAATTTGGTTGTAAGGAGTAGTGCTGAGATGGAATATAGGGCTATCGATAATGGAGTATGTGAGATGTTATGACTGANAATTGGGCTGCCACCAGGAGAGACATAAACTAATCAAGATATAATTTAGCTAAACTATAAATTATCATATGTTTAGGCCCATCTCTAACAAATTTATTATGTATTTTTACAAGTCATTATTCCACATTCATTTCTAAAAGTTGAGCAATCTCTCTATTTAAGCTATTACTAGAAAGAATGTGTTTTAAACCATACTTAATTCGTAAATATCAATATTTTGGACGGTCTATATGTAATTATACGAATATCCTTAAGCCATACTATAAGAAAATCTCATCATTAAACCCCTAAACAATAAGAGACATGATAATTAATAGTTAGTCGGCTAGTGAACAAGGACCCAACAAAAGCAAGAGCTAATTGGGCTGTAGCAGCGGTAACACATAGAATCTGTTTGAGGCAGCTGCAGCTTATTGAATAATCTGTTGATAAGCTGATTAAAAATAATTTATTGATAAACTAGGTGCGGTGGCTATTATAATTTTATTTTATTTTTTTTTTGGAAAAGCCAAACCGCAGCCAGAAAGCTGCCACCACATCTAGGTGCGGTGTGAAAACGCTGTTTTTAGCGTTTGAAAACGGATAAGCTGTCAAAACACAGTTTACCCAAATAGACCATGAGCATTTTCAAAACGCCACCGCACCAAATAAGCTGCCCCAAACGGGCCCATGGTCTAGCATAAAAAATAACGAAAGAGTAAATAAAATATCAGCAACTCTTGCAGCAGCAAGCAGCAAATATTAAGTCATAAATATAGAAAAAAAATAACACTATCTCAAATATAAAATATTGCTAGATAGCCCAGTATTGGATTTTACATTTTTTTTTTGCTTTTTTTCCGTGGGCAAAATTAATTTTAGGAACAAAAACTTGGAAGAGTTCTATCATAGAATACTAGAAGAATTACCTTCATGCCACTCAATTTTTATGTTATTTACATATCTAATATCTAGACTTTAATTTGTATCATATAAAACATTAATATGAGTACTTGATATTCATATAAAATTATTAATAATTAATTTTATAAATCAAATTAAATAAATATTTGAATTAATTTTTAAATAGTACCTAACCATTTTATATCAAAATAATAAAAAAAAAATTAATGTACAAATTGTAAGTATCATTTCTTGCAATCAAATAATATAAATAAGTATTAACAAAATAATTCAATGAAATAAAAGATAAGAAGAAATGACATTAAATTTATATGCATATTGATATTAAATGATGATATTTAACTATTAAATATATAGTTAAATAAGTTCAAGTTAATCCAAATTTATTGAAATAATATATTATAAAAAATATATAACATTTAACAAGTTACTTGTCATGTTAAACTTGTTTTCGGAATGCAAATTCTGTGTCTCCGACTATTTTGTAAAAATTCATTAACATGATGTTTCTGTATTCCTCTCCTTACAAGTGGATTATTCATGTACATCTTATGCACATGAGCTTTTATTGGATAACTTTGGATGGTGCTTTCCCTTGTGTCATTAGGGGTTTAATTTGAACTCATTTTTATTTATTTTTATTTTTTCCCCTTTCCCTTTTGCTTTACATTATATATATATTTTCTTTTTCCTTTATTTTTTTCTTCTTACCTCCCTGAGGAGTGATACGACATCAACAAATTTTCATCATATTACATGGATCTCAAGGCGAGGCATAAATCTAGAGATTATTTTTTTAGCAAGAAACATTCTAACTTCAATTAAAAATCATCTAGAACTTTGATTTCAAAAAACTTATAGGAAAGCTGACCGGCTTGACGAGACAAACATATAAACATTATAGTTGGTCCAAGCTGAGTCAAATTAAGGCCTAATCAAGTCATTAAGCTAATGTCAAATAGATTCCAAATNATTTATTTATTTTTTATTTTTTCCCCTTTCTCTTTTGCTTAACATTATATATATTTTCTTTTTTCCTTTATTTTTTTTCTTTTTACGTCCTTGAGGAGTGATACGACATCAACAAATTTTCATCATATTACATGGATCTCAAGGCGAGGCATAAATCTAGAGATTATTTTTTTAGCAAGAAACGTTCTAACTTCAATTAAAAATCATCTAGAACTTTGATTTCAACAAACTTATAGGAAAGCTGACCGGCTTGACGAGACAAACATATAAACACTATAGTTGGTCCAAGCTGAGTCAAATTAAGGCCTAATCAAGTCATTAAGCTAATGTCAAATAGATTCCAAATCTGACAAACTTATAAACAAATCGAGCGTCTCATGAAAAAAAATCTAATGATCCCAAATTCACTTCATTTTGACATCATTAAGGAACTGAAATGTTCATAAAAAAACATGTGATTGAGTGAACCTCTCCGACAGTTCGATAGAGTGTTCCAAATTCTTTCCTATTTGTAGGAAAATCTCTCCCATGCACTATAAATAGAACCCTACCCATCTTGGGAGGGGAGATAGATCATGAATAAGAGGAAGATAGAAGCTTAAAGGAGAAGGGGTTAAACCCCATGTTTCTACACCGAAGGTGTAGTGAATGTCGCCTGCTCCTCCACCCGCAAACGGTCGCTCGTGAACCACCACAAACCACAATTGGCCTCCACCAACTCCTTGAAAAAAGATCCCTTACAGAGTCACAACATGTGCTACAAAACTTTAACATACGTTGTGGAACATTAAAGCACTCGACATAGTACGTCGTCCATTACACTGTGCAACATCGCAACCCGAAGAAAGTGTAATAGACACTATCACAACTCATGCAACTCCCAATTTCGGACTTCATGCATACTCTATAGACGTTATCACAATTCATGCAACTCTCAATTCTAGCCTTTACGACCTATGGATATTATTATAGCTCATTGCTACGACCTATGTGACAAGTACGACCTACGCGGCTCCTAACTATGGCCTCTGCGACCTACGGAGATTATTGCAGATCCCTATTACGACGTATGTTTCCAACCAACGCTTTTAAAGCAACCATCTATGATCCACATTGGTCAACTACTACAATGGCCTTCAACTATAACTTATATGATAAGCTAGCACTACAGCCACTGTCTACAACATTCACGATGGATTACTACCTCAATAGCAGTCCACTACGATCCTTGCAGCCAATTATCACTGAGAATTACATCCATTACAACCAGATTACAGTTATTATCAATGAACCATTATTATACAATCTTGTTGCTTTATCTTTTCTAATTTAGGAGAAGAGTTAACATATGTACTAGACCCCATGATTTTTTTCCCATCACCAGAGTTTTTTATATAAAAATTTGAGGTATCTCCATCTGCTACCTATGAATTTAATTACCTAAATATGTGATAAATTTTCATGCAACATTGAGACGCCCAATAATCAATCTACCGCCATGAATCTCCTAGCTCGCATCTATGAGTTTTGTAATTGTTGTTTTATATAATGAAATTTGAGCACAACTCCCAAATTTTTTAAATAAGAGCTACAATGAGATTATTCGTGAATATTAATAAATGAGTTAGACTATATTAAAATCTGATTCATTTAACTTTAGTGTTTGAATAAATATGACCAAATGTGAATGGACTTTATTCATCAAGTGCAATGGTTCATTTGCAGCCTTCAATATAATATTCAGCTCTTCTTTCCACTATAACATATGAATCGTGTCATCACCCTCTAGTCATAACATATTATTAAGTGACAACAAGAGAAAATTAATTTTCTCCTGATTTTCAATGCAACATGAGAACTCCAAATGGAGTTCTCTCACATGTTTCGGGTTATTCATAATGATATGCCGCTAATAGCAAGTCTTAACTATCGGCATTTTTTCTTTAATTAACATAAAACTCATTTCGAAAACAGTTAATCATTGTATGCTTATCAACATGTTAATGTTAATTGTAAAATTGAAGAACATAACGGCAAAGTATTACCAAGTCTTACCATATTTATAATATAATACTTTAAGAAAATTGTTTCGTTATCATTTTATTATCCTAATGATAACACTTCCATATTGCCTTTGTAACACAGTCATAACAATAAAGGTGGTGGTAAGACGTCGTCCTATATTTTTCATTTTTATCAAATTCACAATTACCTGATTGTGGCACAGATAAATATATCAGTTTGGTAGTTCAAAAAATCACTTAGGTGCTTAATTTATAAATAGCAATGCTTCTTGTGATCTATATATAATTATCCTAGCGTAATTTTCATTTTGGGGGATTTGCATGGATGGCACATATTAAAATCTTTTTATTCTTTCAATAAGAAAAGAAAACATTAATCAATTTCATTCAACTACATTGTGCAATACGAAATACATCTAATTCTAATAACTTTTTTAGATATATAAATACATATGAATTGAGCGATATGTACATAAGTTATACTGTATGCACCAAAATTGCCAGCTCGAATCAAAGGGATTGAATGGTTGGGGATGGTGACCGGTCAATTGAAGTCTCGATCCAAAGAGCGTAATTTGAACTAGCAAATCTGACAAACGACTGCCCAGTTGAGTCAACCGACATATGATGTTGACGGATCTAGTCGACGGGCCTTGTTTACAGTCCCAACCACCTAGGGTTGAAAACTATTGCAGTTCACTCGGGTGAGCCTCAAACCCGGGTCACCGGTGAATTTACACAATTGCTACCAACCAAAATGCCAACCAGTTTGTTACACGCACACACAAAAAAAAAAAATATATCGACACGAATCTCAAAGAAAATGAACAACCAATATCAAAGAGCCTCCTTTTAAGATAAGCAATCAACATACGATTCAAGGTTGAGCATGAAGCCGCGTTTCCAAACTCGGGATTGAAGCAAGACCCGCCCAAAGTGAGGCGTAAATCACTATGGTGGCGAGTCTCGATTGATATCCAGCATAGGTTGCAACAAGATCTACCAAAAACCTTGCAAGATTGAGAGATCCGACCAAGACGCGAACCAACCAAGCAGGCGAGACACAAGCCCTGCAAGACTCGAATCGAACCGAAAATAAGCCACGACACACTCAACGAAAAAAGTTGATCGATCGTGTTTGACCTACAAACCCTACGTCCGGACCAAACAATCACCTCAAAACCGATTGCTCTGGTCGACAGTGTCGAAAGACACCGAGCAAGATTGTCATGTGATCGAACAACTCGACTAACCTATAAATACTTCAGAGAACACATATGTCACTCTGGCGGTTGTCTAATTACCACCATTGTTAAAATTCAAATTATAATGCAAATATGACATAAAATATAGTCAATCAAATAGAGTTTTAATGACATTCAAAATTATTTTCATAATCGTTCCCTCCCTTTTGTAATTATACAAAACATGTCTCTAAAAGTACCGGGCAAAATTACGAGTGAAAGGACCTCCAATCCTATAAAAATTTCAAATTTATTTTACTCTTTTTTCATTCTCTTCTTCACTGGGCTCTAATTCTACGTGATTCACAGGTAAGCTTGAGCCATGAATTCTTCACAGGTAAACAAAACGAGAAAATAGTGAAAAAAAAAAACTTTAACCCCAATTTTCGGAGAAAATATTGGGTGCACTTTGTAATTGTTCTGAAGTTGTTCTTAAGTGCGGACGAACAGTCAGTTCCTCATTGCGTACTGAAACTTGCTCGATATGTAATTGGGACCCCAAATTATTTTCTCTCTAAGAAAATTTTCTCACATTTTAGAGGGCTTTAGCAGCATTTTTTACCGCTAGGAAAAGNAGCGGACAAACAATCAGTTCCTCATTGCGTACTGAAACTTGCTCGATATGTAATTGGGACCCCATATTATTTTCTCTCTAAGAAAATTTTCTCACATTTTAGAGGGCTTTAGCAGCATTTTTTACCGCTAGGAAAAGCTTTGCATGATTTTAAAACCTCCATGATTGTAATCGACTAGAAAACCCTTCGTTGGTGGGTTCATAATTTGCCGGAGAAGAGATTTTACGACAGTAAAACCGATTACATATATTAATAGCAGACCAGCAGTTATATTGATTGTGAGAAGAATTAATGGAGGAATAGTCAAGCGGAGTAGGAATGANAATACCCCTAGTCACAAGGAACTTAGAGAACTAATTTTCATAATTTTTCTATGCTTATTTAATTTAATATAATTATTTTTATACAAAAATACAATGTTTCTTTAAAAATCTATTTTAGTACTTAGACTAAGTCAAATAATTTTGATATTTTTACAGTGAATAAATATGATTTTTATGGACAGTGAGGATGTAATTTTGTCAATTTTTGATAAATGTATGATTTACATAAATTAATATAATGTATATGCATTTAATTAAGCATGGAAATATACAAGATGATTCAAAACATTACAATATTTTTCCTAGACTTTTCTGACCACAAGAGACCTACTAAAATTATTCCCATTATTTTTCAAGTGATATTTTGACTTATATAATTAAAACAACCAAAATGGTCACCTTAGCTTGAAAATTAGGGCTAGAAGCATAGAGGTGTCCTCTGACCTTGAAAAAATCAGGAAGCTTGGCCTCCGTCATGAGGAATGAAACCTCAAAATCTTAAGCCAAGGTGAGTAATATTTAGTCACCGAGAATTGAAATATCACAGAGGGTATTTAATTCATTAAAAATCAGGGAATAAGAAAATAATTTCTATTTTTATTCCACATTATTCCTCTATGTTCATTGAGCAAGAAGATATTTTTATTTTATTTTTATAATTTTTCTATGCAAAGTTATAAATTTTCAAAGATCAGGTATTAAAATAAATAAAAAATCACCCTATTTATCTACTTATCCACGCGACACAACCTCAACCTCATCCGCTCCGAAGTCTCCACACGGCGCTCGGTCATTTGATGTCGTCAGCCACATAGCCACCTCGTTAGCTCATGGTTCACGCACCATCCGCTCATCCAGCTTGATCTCTTATGTTGTTTGGATACACGCGCGATCGAACAGCTCGCTGTTATCGTCCCCAAGTGACCTAACCCGTATGCCATTCACACTAAAACCTTAAGATCTTTGTCTAGACTCAACCAAATCGCATGGGGTTTGTTTCTAAACCTTTATTTATTCAAGACAAACACATCTATACGGTTAATCAAGTATGAAATTAAGTCATTACAAATGGAGAATCAAAATAAGCTTGGGATAGGGTTGGAGCTCAATACCTTTGTCTAAGAGGGGAGGCATCAATCAGATGATTGTGGTAGCTTCGGTTGGACCCAACGAACCTCCGGATGAAGTCTCAAGCCTTGGTGAATTGTCTAGGTATAAATTTGATCAAGCTCAATTTCAGGTGTTAGTCTAGAGCTAGGTTAGAGGGTGTTTGAGAGGGGGCTTTTGTGGGGAATCAACTTCTTTCACTGTGGGGATGATGTGTGCACAATTAATTGGAGTTTGGTTCACTATAGAGGCGTGGAGAGATCTGTCCTAGTTTTGGGGTAAATTTCAGTGAAGAAATTGGCTCTGTGGGGTGACTATCAGTGGCTGAGAGCAAGGGGATTGCACTTGGGATGGTTTGGGGAAGCTCTGGTGAGATTTTGGCAGAGTTTCCTTAAGGTTCCAAGAACTCTCTACCTTGGCCGTAGAGAGCTTCATTTAAAGCCATGTCTGTCTAGTAGAGCTCAAGGCTTGGAGTTGGGTGCTAAAGCTTGTTGAGGTGGAGGGAAGGAAAACTCTAATGGCCAATGGGAGTGAGCCAAGTCAGGGAAGTTCAATTTTGGGTTTTGNGTTTAGTGAAGAAATTGGCTATGTTGGTTGGTTATAAGTGGCTAAGAGCAAGGGGATTATACTTGTGATGGTTTGGGGAAGCTCTGGTGAGATTTTGGCAGAGTTTCCTTAAAACTCCAAGCACTCTCTTCTTTGGCCATGGAGAGCTTCATTTAAAGCCATAGCTGCCTGGTGGAGCTCAGGGCTTGGAGTTGGGTGCTAAAGCTTGCTAAGGTGGAGGGAAGGAAAACTCTAATGGCCAATGGGAGTGAGCCAAGTCAGGGAAGTTCAATTTTGGGTTTTGCCCATTTGGGACTCCCTTGGGGTGGCTGTTTTCGGTGGCTTGCCAGAGTATGGTCACTTCTTGGCTAAGGGGGGCCAGAGAGTTGCTAATGATGGTGAAATCCTAAGGGTAAGTGATGATGAAGGAAATATTTCAAGTTTATGCCACATATGGGGTGAAATCCATTAAATCAAGGCACCATTGGTCCATAGCTCATCTTGGCTGGTCTAGGTGGGTCTAGCCTGGTCCATAGGGTGTATTTGGTGGCTATGGGGTCATTAATTTGGTGGCTTAAACATGGTTAAATCAATTTTTGTGCATGGGTTCAACTTGGGTCCAAATGGCTAAAAGTTGCGTTTGGGTTAGGCTAGCCATAATTTTGAGCCCAATTGATTGATCAAAATTGTGTAGATGTTTGTAATGAAGATTTTTGGTCAAGGATTGAAGTAATTTTAATGTCAATTGAAAGCTCAATTTGAAGGATTTTGGGATTTTAGTTAATTTGGGCATGTTGGACTAGACTTGGGTTTAGGTTGGGATAAGGTTGGACTAAGTCCAGATTGATGGTTGTAAATGATCCATAAGAATTTCATGAAGAATTTTCAACATAAATTGGGCATCAATTTTGGGGTTAGGGCATTAAATTTGGTGGAATTTAGAGACAACCAATTTGGGGCAAATTTGGGGATTTTTTGACTTGGGTTAAAATTAAGTGAAGTTGAGACTTCACCAAGGCAAATTAAAAGTTCAATTTGGTGTGTAGTAGTGTTATGAAGAGTTTAGGATTCAAATTGGGGTATATTGAGAAGGCCATGGGGTTCGATTTGGTGGGATTAAGTCATATGATCAAAATTGGGGGTTTTGATTTGGATCAAAATTGAGCTCAAAGAATGGGCTAATTAGGCTTGGATTTGGTTTGGATTGATTATATAAAAGTTTAATTTGAGTTTAGAATTGAAATTGAGGGAAATTGGGTCCAAATTGATGGACATTTGGGGTGAATTTGGGGAAATTGGACCTTTAAAGGCAAATTGGGGGTTTTGGTCAAAATGGTCAAATTGGGTTCAAGTGAAGGGTCCAAATTGGTTTTGGAGACATTCGAAGTGATTTTGGAGGTTTTTGGGAAAGTTTGGGGTGCCAAGGGTATTTTTGTAATTTTGGCAAATTTGGGGGCATTTTGGTAATTTTGGAGTTTTTGGATGGATTTGGGCAATTTGGGTATTTTGAAATGATTTGAAGTGATTTGTGAAGAAGTTTTGGTACTTTGGGTAAATTTGAGGATTTTGACCAAATTTAGGATTTGAAGGGCATTTAGGTAATTTAGGTTAATTTATGGGCAAAAGACCAAGTTGGACATTTTGGTACCCTATATGAGCTATGAATAAATGAAATCCTCATTTGGGTCCTCTATGTACTGGTCTTAGCTAAACCCTAGCCTAGGGCTAGTGGGTCTAGGGGACAATCTACATGAGTCTCCTAAAAGATCCAGGGATCAAAGAACAATTTTAGATTTTAGGATTGTGAGTGATTGTGGGTGATAGTGAGTGCAGTGAGTGAACTAGCTAAAGTTATTTGTTATATATATATAAAACAAGTGAGTGTAGTGAGTCGAACACGAGCCGTTCACGAACAAAGAGCCGTTTTGACAACCCTAATGATGTAGCCATAAGATGTTAAAGATTGAGACAATATTTAAAACATCATTTGAATCTAATTTAAATATTTTGATTCTATTTTCTTAATTAATACTTTTAATTGATTATAAATCATGTCGCCTTGCAGACAATTAATTTTTTTAAAAATATTTCTCATCAAAGGTATATATATATATATATATATATATNACAAACGACAGCGAATGGAGCTCTGCTTCGGGGCTAAAATGTCAGATGCCGAAGATGGCGACGTTGAGGATGAAGCTTGAAGAAGAAGACAATGATAGGGAGGAACAGGTCATGGTGAGAGAGGGGCTGATGAGGAGCACATCATCCAGGTTTAGAGCTCTTTGTTCTATTCCCAGTAGGCCAAGGAGGATTCTAAGTAAATTTTGGACCATGAATAGAAGTGTTAGTGAATGACACTGATGTTCTTTTGATTTAGCATTCAGTTGAGGAATGGTTGGCTAAAATTTTTGTCTTTGTTTCGAAAAAAATATTGTTTGCATGTCCTAACAACGGCCCGGCTGCGGCTATGCCGTTGTGTTGTGCATTCACTGTGTTGTTCGGACGTAGGCGCATGATCATTTTCATATTTGCTTGAGCTTGAAAGTAGAAGTTTGTTGTTGAGTTATGTCATTTTTTTGAAGTTATTGCTATTAGTTGTCAATGAGATGTGATTTTTAATATTTATGGTTGAGAATGAACAGTGAAAAAAAAATCTCTTTGAATTGATTCTTGATGCTTCATCAACAAATTTTATCATTTATCACCATGAGATATTTTGGAACGTATATGGAGGTATTTTTTGAGAAAATAAATATTCTGATTTAAGTTAAAAATCATGCAATACTCCAATTTCAACAAACCAAATGAACTCCAAATTTGTTGTGCCTATAGTCAAATCAAGTGTATCGACGAGAGGAATCCAAAGAGCTCAATATCACATGATTTTGAGGTCATTAAGGCTATCAGATCATAAAAAATCTTCTATGATTAAGGAAAATCAATGTGAGTCAATCGATCAGGTGGTTATGGTGGTTATTCGTCAAAAAACAAAAATGCCCCTCCTTAAAGGGCCTATAATTATACCTTCTATCTTCACATGCAGAGGGAAAGGAAAGAGAATAAAGAGCTCATTTTTAGTGTTACTCTAGTATAAAAGCCCGATAATAACACCTATCATATGTAGTCACAAATTGTTGCTTGTCAACTACTGTTGACAAACTCTGAATTCCCCATGCTTGCACGTCGTTGGTGAACTTTGTTGAGTAACGATGCACATTAAGAAGTAACAAAATATCATGTTTAGTAACGACGCACATAGCAGAGTAATAAAGTATATTCAAAGTAACGAGTCACATTGCAGTAATGAAATACTCTATTAAGTGATGAAGTCTTCTACATATAAAGTAGCACACAGCTTTAAATATTATACAACAAAGTACCCCGAACATGGTGTATAAACGACCCTATGATAAATGCTAACAGTAACTGCTTTCAATTATTGTTCAACAAACTTTTTTTATGTACAAATATTGTACTTAGAAATTTCTTATAACTCTTTCTTGATGATTGGATAAGAGTTTATCTTTGTACTTATAAACTTATAGTTGATATTTCAACCGGGTTGGACTCTGTGATTTTTCCCTCTCTGGGCTTTTCCACGTAGATATTCTTGTTGTCTTCTCCTATGTCTTTTTATTATTTGTGTGTGTGTGTGTGTGTTGTGGATTTCAAACAATCCTAAGAAGTTAATTATTACTCTATCATCGAGAATTTTCTAGCACACAAAATTTTGGTGCCTTTCGTTAGAAACAAAGTCTCGATGATAGAAGTTTACACTTTTATGATGGCCAATAAACATAATATGCAAGCATTGCATTCTAACAAACATCACTTCAGTGAACAATCTCAAAGTGTGGGACATCAAGGCTCCAATCTGTTTTTCAACGATACACATCATCATCTTGTTATTGAAGGAACCTCCTTGCCTCACTTTAAGAACATGTGAGAAGAATGGGGAGTGTCATATTGATATTCTCCAACTTTTTTATAGGTTGGACAACCTGCAGTGATGCTCATTAAGGGGTACAACTACCTTTAAATCTACTGTCTAGAGGTTCATTAGTGATACCCCTTGTACACACTAGAGTTCCTCCTCATGAAGCTGAACTCGTGAACACTACAAGTTTTATACATCCACCTAATATAGTGAAGCCTAGTAGTAATTCTCTAATGTACTTGAAGAACGTAGCTCGACTTCATGCAATCCATGATGAGTTATGATGTATAGTCAGGGAGGAGTTCCCTATCCGGGATAGAAGTCATTTATCAGTTCAACATAGACATCGGGTGTCTTCTTTAAAGGATCATTAATAGTGAGTTAGTTATTATAGAGAGAAGGTCTTTTGTGATTCATACTAAGAGTTATCTATCGATTACAGGTTCTTCAGGTGCACAACATTCAGAATCAAAAAATATGTTGAGCTTATTGGAATCTAGCAATGCCGAGGGAAAGCCTCGACAGAAAGACTGAAGGTAAGTTCAGTTACCCCTTGATCGATCTCTTTGCCATTTTTTGAGCTATCAATAAGGGGTGAAGCCAGTCGCCATTCTCCTATTGCCCTGAGTGAGCATAAATTATAGTCCAAGCCGACATCCTAGCCAGATCCCTCCAATCGAGCGAAGAGGCATCGAGGCCGATCTAAGTGCCTCACTTCCTCTCCCTCCTCGAAAGAAGAAAAAAGGCCCCCACCTAAGTTTGTTCCTANTAGGTTGGACAACCTACAGTGATGCTCATTAAGGGGTACAACTACCTTTAAATCTACTGTCTAGTGGTTCATTAGTGATACCCCCTGTACACACTAGAGTTCCTCCTCATGAAGCTGAACTCGTGAACACTACTAGTTTTATACATCCACCTAATATAGTGAAGCCTAGTAGTAATTCTCTAATGTACTTGAAGAACGTAGCTCGACTTCATGCAATCCATGATGAGTTACGATGTATAGTCAGGGAGGAGTTCCCTATCCGGGATAGAAGTCATTTATCAGTTCGACATAGACATTGGGTGTCTTCTTTAAAGGATCACTAATAGTGAGCTAATTATTATAGAGAGAAGGTCTTTTGCGATTCATACTAAGAGTTATCTATCGATTACAAGTTCTTCAGGTGCACAACATTAAGAATCAAAAAATATGTTGAGCTTATTGGAATCTAGCAATGCCGAGGGAAAGCCTCGACAGAAAGACTGAAGGTAAGTTCAGTTACCCCTTGATCGATCTCTTCGCCATTTTTTGAGCTATCAATAAGGGGTGAAGCCAGTCACCCTTCTCCTATTGCCCTGAGTGAGCATAAATTCTAGTCCAAGCCGGCATCCTAGCCAGATCCCTCCAATCGAGCGAAGAGGCATCGAAGCCGATCTAAGTGCCTCACTTCCTCTCCCTCCTCGAAAGAAGAAAAAAGGCCCCCACCTAAGTTTGTTCCTATGCAAAATGGAAGGGTGAAGGTGTGTGCTACCATTGATAAGTGGTTTGCCCTGATTAATCTAAGAAGGGATTGACATTCAAATTCCATTATCACAGTCATGTATTCCATGACAATCGACAATGTTCTATGATCTCATGGTTTCGTGGAATTCCTTCAAACGAAATGCCTCTCAGGCCCGTGCCAAACGATCGACATGAATTGATTGATGGCTTGAGAAGCTTTTGCATTTTAAAGTGCTTCTCTTCTTGGTGGCGGAGGATAAATTGTCTAAGGCTTAGAAGAAGGTGAGAGAGGTGGAAAAGTGGGTGAAGGTGGTTGAAGCGGAAGTACTTATGTTGTAAGAGTTGTTGTCAGCTTCATAGGGAGAAAACTAAGTCCTAAAGGTGAAGATGGTGATGAAGACAAATGATGAGTTATTCGCCGAGCTTCAGTCCCACCCTTGGCACGTGAAGCTCCTCGTTGCGTCGCTCGGGGTAGGAGCGTCCTCAATCATCAGTAGGATGATAAAGGGAAAGCTAATCTCCTCTGAGTGGGCCGACATGGACAAATCTGATACTATACTTTTGGGCTCGAAGGAGGAGGACGAGAAAGAAGAGGACAATTGTGAAGGTGACAAAGGGTCTTCAAATGTTTGACACGCCTTTGACTTCACCTTTCACTTTCGAAAACATTTTTCTTTTCTTTTTGAATACTTGTAAGGAATATGTTAGAAATTTTTTTGTAAATTTTTAATCATAAAATAAAGGAAAGCTTCCAGTCGATTTTCAAATTTGTTTCTTGTTTTACGTTTGTCACATTTTTTTTATTTGTGATAAATGCTTAAGATGATTATTGGATCAATCTTTTTTGTGAATGCCTTCATTTGGTTTTATTGAGTTACATTTTGGTTCAAGTCTTGCAGTTCACATGTCTCATTTTATTGGTCAGGTTGTCGCCTTGGACAGGCAGCACGTTACGCTATGCATATTAATCAGATCTTGTCATAACTTTCAAGGGGGTAACCGTCGAAAATCACTGTCAAGTTGATTCATTCACTTCACACCACAAATATTATTACTAATGGGTCAAGAACCACTGCCAGAGCTTGGTACTCGATGAGTTAGGCGCAATGAGTTAGAACACATAATTTTTTAGTATGCATGGGGGTCGTGGGTCGGTTCTTGTGTGTAATGCTAATCGGACGTTAATAATCAATGCTAGTCCTTTTTAGATAATTTTTATCAATCCAATGTCATGTGTTGCTATTAGTTTTGATAAATTTTACTTATTGGACTCTGTGTGTTACTGTCAATTTTGTCGGTTAAATGAAACTACTGCCATCAGGTTGGCTCGAGTTTCCTAAATGTCAGTCGGATTTTGATGAGATTTTTTCTGAACTTCTTAACTTCCCGGAGTGTTGGCTTAACCTAGATTTATAAGTATAATTAGAAACATTTTTACTTAAACACTTTTATGAACTTGATAATAAGATACAAGTGTTGGAATGACAAAACATTTATTACCAAGCTGGGCTTTGTCAAGATAACGGGCTTGTCTACTTTATTGATACACTCTATTAGTCGGTCAGTTAGTCTTTGAGACGAGCTCGAGTCTAATATTAGGGATTGTGCCTCGACTCCCATCTTTCTTCTCGATAAATTCTTTTTGGTAGATGAAGATTGGCTCGCTCAGTTTTGAAGGATGTGAGAGAGTTGTATTCCCATGTTGATATGTGATTGTTGGCTAATTCCAGCAGTTCAACTAGCATCTTTAGTCATTACATACCCAACACATATAAGAAGGTTCCTTCCTTCAACCTTTAGGCTAGGGCAGCACGGGCGACTTAGGGTTATGATTCCTAAATTTCCAGAAACTTCTTCTAGAAAAGGGTTATGAACGAGTAAATGCTCTCATTCTATCCCTATCAGATATGTAGGAGGGCATGCGAGTTTTTTTTTTAGAATTTTTTGTGCTAGAAAATTTTGCCACAAACATTCACTTGAAATTGACAATGGATGTGATACCTCTTTCGGGCAATGGATTGAACCATTCGATCCCCTCAACATGACAATGAGAAGATGACCCTTCAGCGTGTCGTTGATCCTCAATGAGCCGAAAGTCGACTTAAGTGAGGCTATGGGGTCGTTCAAATCAGGCAGACCTTTATAGGATTACAGTGCAAGGATTATAAACCTCTCTAGAGGGCCGGTCTCATAGATTTTCCAAGAGAACACATTCTGTAGCAATTAGGATTCTTTAGTGTGTTTGCACCGTTGTGGGTCGATTAGTGCCTACTCTACATTGTGAAAGTATTAGGAGTGTGCTCTTTATAGGGTTAGGGGGGACCCTTTGACCGTTAAGCACCGACCCTTCCTCTCGGGGATGCTGCCCTATTCCCTGATTGAACACATCTCATATGACATCCAACAATTGATTATTCAGCTCTTGGATCTGCTGGTTCATGAACACTTTTGTGTGCTCCTTATTTTTACTGTTTTTGTTACTGGTTTCTCCTCCTTATGCTACTCCTCTTCTTGTCAGTGATATGATTCACACTCACCACACCTTGTGGGATATTGATTCCAAATATATCCATGAATCACACCTTAAGGGAATATAGCGTAAGAAAGGAGAGAGAAAGTGAAAAAGAAAATAGTGCATAATAATGAATAATAAAATGTATTTTCTCACTTATGGAAAGATCTCATTATTTTATAT
This sequence comes from Phalaenopsis hybrid cultivar, assembly GCA_002079205.1. Lineage (NCBI taxonomy): Eukaryota > Viridiplantae > Streptophyta > Magnoliopsida > Asparagales > Orchidaceae > Phalaenopsis > Phalaenopsis hybrid cultivar. The sequence goes on from JXCR01022746.1 coordinate 101,745, forward strand.
GAGATATAATACAATATGGTGATGTTACACTTATACCCTTGTTTTAATCAGAAATATATAAGGTATTATATGAGGCTATTGCTCAGTTTCTCTCTGGCTCAGTCAATTGAGCTTCTTCTGCTTTAGATCTGATGGACCACTTTAATCATCCAGGTTTGGTCGACATGGCCGACCGACTGATCTTGATAGACATTAGGTTGGCAGGATTGCCTTGATTGGCATAGCCGATCAGTTAATATTGTCAATCTTTTGACCCTTGATCCCTGACGAGGAACTCTTATCAGCAAAGTGATGCTATGCTATTGAGCTAAGGGTAGATCATCCTAACCCGATAAATAGTCCGCCCCTTAAAAAAGAGATATTGATGGATGACTAAGACTTTTTGTTGTCTTGTTGATGCTTGTTGTTTTGTTGATGCTTGATCCCTAAGGAGNGACATTTTTCTTTTCTTTTTGAATACTTGTAAGGAATATGTTAGAAATCTTTTTGTAAATTTTTAATCATGAAATAAAAAAAAGCTTCCAGTCGATTTTCAAATTTGTTTCTTGCTTTACGTTTGTCGCAATTTTTTTTATTTGTGATAAATGCTTAAGATGATTATTGGATCAATCTTTTTTGTGAATGCCTTCATTTGGTTTTATTGAGTTACATTTTGGTTCAAGTCTTGCAGTTCCTATGTCTCATTTTATTGGTCAGGTTGTCGCCTTGGACAGACAGCACGTTACGCCATGCATATTAATCAGATCTTGTCATAACTTTCAAGGGGATAACCGTAAAAAATCACTGTCAAGTTGATTCATTCACTGCACACCACAAATATTATTACTAATGGGTCGAGAACCTCTGCCAGAGCTTGACACTCGATGAGTTAGGCGCAATGAGTTAGAAAACATAATTTTTTAGTATGCATGGGGGTCGTGGGTCGATTCTTGTGTGTAATGCTAATCGGACGTTAATAATCAATGTTAGACCTTTTTAGATAATTTTTATCAATCCAATGTCATGTGTTGCTATTAGTTTTGATAAATTTTACTTATTGGACTCTGTTTTTTACTGTCAATTTTGTCGGTTAAATGAAACTACTGCCATCAGGTTGGATCGAGTTTCCTAAATGTCAGTCGGATTTTGATGAGATTTTTTCTGAACTTCTTAACTTCCCGGAGTGTTGGCTTGACCTAGATTTATAAGTATAATTAGAAACATTTTTACTTAAACACTTTTATGAACTTGATAATAAGATACAAGTGTTGGAATGACAAAACATTTATTACCAAGCTGGGCTTTGTCAAGATAACGGGCTTGGCTACTTTATTGATACACTCTATTAGTCGTTCAGTTAGTCTTTGAGACGAGCTCGAGTCTAATATTAGGGATTGTGCCTCAACTCCCATCTTTCTTTTCGATAAATTCTTTTTGGTAGATGAAGATTGGCTCGCTCAGTTCTGAAGGATGTGAGAGAGTTGTATTCCCATATTGATATGTGATTGTTGGCTAATTCCAACAGTTCAACTAGCATCTTTAGTCATTACATACCCAACACATATAAGAAGGTTCCTTCCTTTAACCTTTAGGCTAGGGCAGCACGGGCGACTTAGGGTTATGATTCCTAAATTTCTAGCAACTTCTTCTAGAAAAGGGTTATGAACGAGTAAATGCTCTCATTCTATCCCTATCAGATCTGTAGGAGGGCATGCGAGTTTTTTTTTTAAATTTTTTGGTGCTAGAAAATTTTGCCACAAACATTCACTTGAAATTGACAATGGATGTGATAACTCTTTCGGGTAATGGATTGAACCATTCAATCCCCTCAACATGACAATGAGAAGATGACTCTTTAGCGTGTCGTTGATCCTCAATGAGCCGAAAGTCAACTTAAGTGAGGCTATGGGGTTGTTCAAATCAGGCAGACCTTTATAGGATTACAGTGCAGGGATTATAAACCTCTCTGGAGGCCCGGTCTCATAGATTTTCCAAGAGAACACATTCTGTAGCAATTAGGATTCTTTAGTGTGCTTGCACCGTTGTGGGTCGATTAGTGCCTACTCTACATTGTGAAAGTATTAGGGGTGTGCTCTTTACAGGGTTAGGGGGGACCCTTTGACTGTTAAGCACCGACCCTTCCTCTCGGGGATGCTGTCCTATTCCCTGATTGAACACATCTCATATGACATCCAACAATTGATTATTCAGCTCTTGGATCTGCTGGTTCATGAACACTTTTGTGTGCTCCTTATTTTTACTGTTTTTGTTACTGGTTTCTCCTCCTTATGCTACTCCTCTTCTTGTCAGTGATATGATTCACACTCACCACACCTTTTGGGATATTGATTCCAAATATATCCATGAATCACACCTTAAGGGAATATAGCGTAAGAAAAGAGAGAGAAAGTGAAAAAGAAAATAGTGCATAATAATGAATAATAAAATGTATTTTCTCACTTATGGAAAGATCTCATTATTTTATATGAGATATAATACAATATGGTGATGTTACACTTATACCCTTGTTTTAATCAGAAATATATAAGGTATTATATGAGCCTATTGCTCAGTTTCTCTCTAGCTCAGTCAATTGAGCTTATTTTGCTTTAAATCTGATGGACCACTTTAATCATCCAGGTTTGGTCGACATGGCCGACCGACTGATCTTGATAGACATTAGGTTGGCAGGATTGCCTTGATCGGCATAGCCAATCAGTTAATATCGTCAATCTTTTGACCCTTGATCCCTGACGAGGAACACTTATCAGCAAAGTGATGCTATGCTATTGAGCTAAGGGTAGATCATCCTAACCCGATAGATAGTCCGCCCCTTAAAAAAGAATCTTGATGGATGACTAAGACTTTTTGTTGTCTTGTTGATGCTTGTTGTTTTGTTGATGCTTGATCCGTAAGGAGNCGAGCCAAAATGAGCCGAACACGAACGAACTAATATTTGTTTGTGTTGTTCTTGTTCGGCTCGTTAACTTAGCGAACAAGCAGAACACGAGCTTCTTAACGAGCCGTTTTGACAGCCCTAGTCAGAGTGGTATGAATTCCTTTATTACTTGCAACCATGACTCTAAAAATAGAGCTTTGCTCTTCTATTGAGAGCGGATTTGAATCTTGTAGCTTGAAGAAGACTAAACATCAGAGAAGAAGCTAAGGTTCAACATCACTTATGCACTAACAATCTATCAACCACCAATCTCGGATCGACACTAAGCACTGACAACCATCACTTGTCGGATGCTGTCGATCACCATCGACCGCAACCCACTTCTTTTGATGAAACACCGTACGAAGCAACCTACGAAGCAACACATCATCTCGGACGTTGTGCTGACCCTAAAGACAGTGCATTGAAGCCCTGACTATTATTCCCTGTTGTGATCATCTCTACTACAGGGTGACAAGTTCAACTGCATTCCGTTGTTGTAACTAGAGAAATTGTGTAACTCTTTCCCACAGTGAGAGAAAATTTGCAGTGGTAGAGTAAGAGATTATCGTCTTAGAGTTGTACGATGATTCAATACATACTAAGATAAAAGAAAACAATTAGTAGAGACACCAAAAGAGATGCCTCTATGATCTCTGAACCTTTCCTTCGTGGTCACGCCTCTACGGTCTCTGACTACTATGTTGGGTCACACCTCTATGGCCCTCGAACCCATTCCTTGGTCATACCTTTACGACCTCTAGACCACCCATTCAGGTCATGCCTTTACGACCTCTGAACCCGCCTTTGGAGTTGGATATAAGTCCCGTGTGCATTCCTTCTCGATAAAAAATTGAGTCGCTTCCAACAAGCGCACCATGCCTTAACAACACAACACATTATTTGGGGGTTCTTTGTTGACATCGATTTTTGATGTCGTTAGTGTAGAATGTTCGCTCAAGCGCTATGAAGCATTGCTTGAGGCACACATGGATTCTCGTAGTACAATAAATCCATTTCAGACCATTCGACGCATGTTAAGGGGTACGCTACCGAGATTGTTTCGCTAAACTTCGAACGTTACTCAGACAAAGGCCGATCAACATTTTTGTTTGTTTGACGGTTTCAATCGGGCTAGCAGGTCTTATTTGCCGCGCAGCGCGTGAAATTGACTCAAATTAGCCTGTCCATCGACGAATTTGTCCATATGACCTCAAATGACGAAGCAGACCGCGTGAACTCTTTCGGAGCATCAATTTTTCATAAGGAGGACACCAATTTCGCTATAGTTTCGTGCATATATTATCAGCGTGCGAATCAAAACTTTTAAAGAAAAATTATAATAGAAATTTTAAAAGGGAAAAAATTCCCATGAGATTGACGTTCGAAATCCAGAAGGATTTTTTTATTTTTTGCGGACCACCCGCCTCCCTTGGCATCTCTTGCCGCGTGCCCTAGCTCTGCGATTTTTCGCGTCCTAGCCGCTTGTGCCAAGCATTTGCACGGGCCTTCCGCTCTCGTCGGCGAAGCTATTGTCGGGTAAATCTCGCATTGAGGCTCCTCCACCTTGCCAGTCCTAGCCCCCTTTCACGTGAAGCCCTCGCGAGATCCCAGATCTCTCGCCTCTCCTTTGGTTGCTCGCGACCGAAACCCTCGGCTACCCCTTCCACCGTAGAATCCTCCTCCGACGTGCGAGCATCCCGCTGGCATTTCACGGATTGTCGTCGCCTCTTTCGCACGCAGGACTGAGGGACAAGCTTCTCCACCAAGCACCTTGCCGACCTTCATTTCCTGGTGGTCGGTAACCTCTCCAGAGTGCCTCACCGTGGACCGAACACCGACGACATCACAACGCGAAAGCGTGGGCTTCCTCTCTCCTTTTGAGCAGAGCTTCTTCTCCGACTTCGCCAAACAACAAACAACCAACACGACAGGTTTAACCTTTTTTAAACCCTTCAAATTTTTCTTTCATAGCCTACCCTAGGTTAGTCTAGGCTAGGCGTTGTGGGGTCCAGTCTCCCACAAGGGGTGAGTGGGTCGGTTGACGTTAGTTGGCGCGACCACACTCTCTTTGATTAACCGTTGATTTTTTAGAGGAAGCTCTAGGGTAGGATTCTCATGCGTGGCCAAACCCCTTGCGGAGCCGAGCGATTTTCTCGTTTGTGAACCATAAACCTAAATCGTAGCGGGTTGTAGTCCCGACCTCTCATTGCTTTGGAGAGTTGGGATATTTGGATTTCACAAAGTGAGAAAAACTTCGTAGCTAGCTCGCTTTGCAAAATCGTGAAAGTTTGTGAAATGGGAAAATTTTGTAACTACTTTATTCAACAACATCTTGGAGAGTTTCCCTTATGGAGACACGGAGGTGAAACTCTCCTCACACATCGCCAAAGCAGGAGGCAGCTGTGCGGCGCATCCAAGTGCTAAATTCTAGGTGTCCTAAGTGACATCATTAGCACAAGTATGACTTGTTATCGAGCATGATCGTCTGCTTTGAGTTGTGACATGTGTCTTTTGCCTGAAACATTTTGCACTTGCACTTTGTCTCGATCAGCCGCCCTGGATCGGTCTGCATCACTTTTGCTTTGATTGGCCGCTCCAACTCTGTCGACATCACTTTTTGCCTCGATCAGCTGCTCCGGCTCTATTGACATAGCACTTTGGTTCGATAGGGCATCCCAGCCCGGTCAACCAGTCACTTGGTCCAACCGGCTGCCCTGGCTTGGCTGGCAGAGCACTTCAGTTCGACCGACCTCCTTGACCCGACCAAACGATCACTTGCATAGTGTATGTTTGCATGTACATTAGTGTATGTTTGCATGCGCATTGTATATGCTTGTCGTTTGCATGTGTGTTTGATCGCTATTGGGGCAATCTGTGATTCTCCCAGTGACGTCCTAACCCTTGGCGACCGAACACGATACTCCTCTTATGCTACATGTCTCGCATGACATCTTGCATAGTCATTATCACATGCTTGAGTTGTATTTTGAGTGTTTATTCGTACAGTCATCCCACTTGTATGATTCTCCCAAGTGATGATCACCACTCTTTCAAGTCACTGTCTCCATGACACACCCATTTGTGGGGCCACTGCCTCCATGACACTCCCAACCGTTGGGTTACTGCCTCCACGATACACTTGTCTCTTCAGGTCACTGCTTCCAAGACACACCTATCTTTTTGGGTCACTGCCTCTAGAGCTCACTCAACCATTTAGGTCACTGCTTTCACGACACACCCACCCTTCGGGTCACTGCTTTCACGACACACTCGCACATTCGGGTCACTGACTCCACGACATACTCATTACTCGGGTCACTGCCTCCACAGCACACCCACCCCTTTTGGGTCATTGCCTCCATGACACACTCATCCGTTGGGCCGCTGCCTCTATGACACGCCCACCCCTTTGGGTTACTGCCTCCTCGACACACCCATTCGGGCCTCTGCCTCCACGACAAGTCCACTCCTTCGGTTCTCTGCCTCCACGACACACCTTTTTTTCGGGCATCTACCTCCACGGCTCATCCATCCTTCAGGCCTCAGCCTCTACGGCACGCCCTCTCATTCGATTCACTGCCTCCACAACACACTCATCCGTCGTGTCACTTCCTCCACGACACACCCACCTTTCAGGTCGCTATCTCTACGGCGAGGCCGCCCCTTCGAATCACTACCTTCACGACACATCCATTTTTCGGGCCTCTGCCTCCATTGCACGCTCACTCTTTCTGGCCTCTGCCTCCATGACACATCCATTTTTCGGGCTTCTGCTTCCATGCATCCGACCCCTTTAAGTCACTGCCTCCACGACACACGAATTTGTCGGGCCTTTGCCTCCATGACACGCTCATTCTTTATGGTCAATTACCTCCACGACGCACCTATCAGTTAGGTCTCTTCCTCCATGATACACCAACTTTTTTGGGTCACTGCTTCCACGGCATACCACGACACGTCTACTCTTTTGGGCCATTAACTCCACGGCACACCCATCTTTCGGGCTACGGCCTCCATATTTTTATTTTTTCGGACCTACTAATTAACATCAATTTGATCACTTGCTTGTGCTTCCCTTTCAAGTTTCCATGATTACCTGCATTCATTAGTTCTCAAACTCTTGATATTCGAATCAAAGAAGAGAAAAAATTTGAATTCTAATGCATATTTTGTGCTTTCAGGTTTGGGATGGAAATGGATTTTCTCCCAATTTTGAGAATTTATATCCTTCATGGGTTTAGTTACAATTCTTAAATGTTCACAAAGGGTTTTTAACTCTATTTATTTTGTGTTTATTCTTTAGATACTTGCTTTTAGTGTTATGAATCAATTTTGGGCCTCAGAGCTAATTTACTTGCTATATCTGCGGTTGTTGCCCTCTCATTGGCTAAGAGGAATGCTGGAAGAGCTGAACCATATGTAATGGTGGCTTTAGATTACTAATTGATGAGGGTATTATTTTATCGAACATTGATGGAATGCTGTTTGTCTCATTGTTTTTTTGCTCCACGAATTTGTTAGCGGTGAAAGTCTGTTTCTGTATTCCCAGTGACTTGGCATAGTACATAATTCACATGTATTTTGATTTCACTCCTAAACTTTCATATTCACGCATAACACTCAAACCTTTAATATCACATAAAAAATAGCATCATTACCACTTTTTAAAAGTCCAATTCACATTTTCATGCATAGGTTTAAAACACCAAAGTGTTATGTATGCTTGGAAGTTTAGGCATGAGATATGTAAATACATAAGAATTGTGTGCTTCGTATGTTAATTTTTCTAGTTATTATTATTATCACATTTGTTGAGGCATCTTTTTGGTAGAATTGAAAGCTAAGAGTTTTGGAGAAGTTTTGCTTGAATGTGGTTCCTGATGTTGAAGGTTGTGTTTGCTTCTGTAATATTTATTTGCTTATTGAGGGCAGCTTTAAGGGGCACAAAGCTCAGTATTATGAATGACTTTATAAAGTTTTTTAATTTATTCGTGGCGAAGTTGCTCAAATGTTAAATGCAGTTATCATATATATATATATATTAAAAGCCGAAAGACAATTATATTAAAGAGTTAAGGGTACAAATAGATTGTATGAGTGGGTCTAAGAAGGCACCCAACCCACTCGATACAACACAAAAAAATAAAAAAATAAAAACCCAAAAATAGATGGTACATATAAGATCAATTGGGACGACCCAATTTAGTTTTGCATTTGTCTCTAGTTCTTGGAAGGGAACCAACTAACAAATTGGTTAGGTGTGTATCATTGCCCGAAGTAACCAAAGTATCATTCATTAGATTCCTTAAGTCAAGTAGATCTTCATTTTTCTTCTTCCTTATGAAAGTGTAGATTTGTCAATCCTCATCTGAAGATTGTTGCTCATTCTGATGAGGTGGTAGTGCTGCAGTAGAAAGATTGCCAACAGTTGTACCCACAAGAGGTTCAAGTATTTGTGAGGTATGAGTTGTCGCCTCTACCTCTCTAGATTTGAAATTAAGATGAAGCTTATGACATTTATCAAGGATATGCCCAAATATCTTATAATGAGAACAATAAGATGGTATATGCTCCATGACGATTTGTTGCCAATATTCCTAATGAGTTGTGCCCAACCAGACTTCAGTAACATCAGATAAAGTAATATCTCTTTCTACAAGTATTCTGGCCACAAAATGTCTGGTTAGGTTGAAAGTGGGTAGATCTAGCTTCATAACGTCCCCAAGTATGACCCCAATAGAGTAAAGAACCTGATGATGAAAAAAAAAGTGCAGCGATACAGTAGGAGGTTCATGATTGAGATTAAAATCAGGAGATCACTTGAATAACTTCATTGATTTAATATCAATGTTAAGATATTTTTTGGAGAAAATCAATGTGTAGTCTTCAACCATGTTTAATTGAATCAATACACGTCTTTCATCCATGACCCATACTTTTTATTTTCCTGCTAATTTGATATCATCAAAATTTTTTCTGATAACTTCCATAGGTGGGTCCCCACACGAAAATTTTTCAATAAGAGCAAACTTGAATTTCTCTGTCAGGATTGAAATTTCTAACTCAGAGAAAAAATGCTGATTTCTCACTTTTTCTGTTTGTATTCTTAATAAAGGGGCAATCACATATACCATCACGATACTCCTTTTAACTTGAGTGGAAGACAACTGTCGTCTCCACCTGAGAATTACCCACCACATGGGCAAATGAGGCATTGCCAGGTTCAACCGAAGAAGAAAGAAGCTCCATCAAAGTAAGAAGAAGCCCTGCCAAGTCGGGCAGAGGGCAACAATGACGTCCCAAAAACGGTCGCGGCGAAGCTGCGGATGTCAAAGCCGCGGAACAGTCGCAGCTTGATGAGGTCCACTAAGACAGACAAAAAGCCGCGCAGAAGACACGAACTGCAGAAAAGGGTGCCTCGACGAAGCTCAACGAAGACGACACCGGAGCCCTTCGTCGTTGAGCAAGACGAAACGATGGCGCGTAGGAGGAGACGATGTGTTCAAAAAGCCGAAGGAGAGAAGCCCTTCGTCGTCGACTACGAGAAACCTCGTCGTCGAGCACGACGGAAAAGATGGATTGAAAGCCGAAGGATTCAAACTAGAGAATCCCCATCGGGCGAAACCCTAACAGAGTAGCCCGCCACCGACGCCATTATATTACATTTTATATATATATATATATATATATATATATATATAT
>JXCR01022746.1:111559-150335 GCA_002079205.1 Phalaenopsis hybrid cultivar
TATATATATATATATATATACATATACATATATATAGAAAGAGAGATAGACAGTCCATTATGATTGATTTACTTTATTCGACTAAATAAAATCTCTTCGTTTGACCTTTTATATGAATAGCAAGCTTGAAATGAATGAAAGTGTTAGCATAGCAGAACAAAAGTATTGCTGTCAGGATCTCATTATGAATTTATGATTTAAGCATGAGGAGGGAGAGAGAGTGTCGGAAATCTTGACGTGTGGAAGAAGTTCCATTCCCGCGAACGTCCAAAATCTCCGCTTGTGGAAGAAGATCCATTCCTGCGAATTTGTTAAATCCGGAAAGCAACTACCATACACTATTTATGGATTTAACTGGATTTAACGGAAATAATGCCAAACATAAAATTTGAATTTAACATAACTGGATTTATTAAATATGGATTTATTGGATTTAGTAAATCCTACTTAAGTTAAATCCAAGAGGCAACCTAAGCTTTTTTTAATTTGTTTTTAATTTCTAATAGTGAAATTTTTTTATATTTTTGGATGTTCCCTTAAAATACACTTAATCAGTGTACCACTATAAACCCACCAAACCTTTGAAGTTGAAGTTATTTACATGTTGGCATAACTTAGGGGCAATTTGGGTTCACTTTTCTATTTTAATCGGGGAAATTACATGTATAACAGTCAAAATATTGCCATTTACAAAACTAGCGCCCTCTTGCATTCAACTATCAAAATTCACAACAAAACCCAACCCAATTTATTTTTATCTAAATTCTCAATGATTAGATTGTGGAAGTATAATTATATGGGTCTTGTAACTCAAATAATAAAAAAAAAGAATTGTTTTCTAGTTTTATAAATAGCAATGTTTTGAGTGCTATGCTTATGATTATCCTTTTTTATTTTTTTTTTATTTTTAAAAACAAAATAAAAAAAATAAAATTTAAAAATTAAAAATAAAAATTCTCAATGATTAGATCGTGGCATTATAATTATATGGGTCTGGTAACTCAAAAAAAAAAAAACAAACTTGTTTGCTAGTTTTATATGTAGCAATGTTTTGAGTGCTATGCTTATGATTATCCTTTTCTATTTTTGTTTTTCTTTTTAAAAAACAAAATTAAAAAATAAAAATAATATGAATCCCCTTAGATTTTTTTGGTTCTTTCTCTTATAACTAATGGTTGTGGCTGGAGCCGTGGTTAGATTGACTCCTTATGACCTGGAAGTTATGTGTCAAATCACAAACTTGGAGATCATGGGTTCATCTCGTGTAAATAGCCTCTTTGTAGCATAGGGGAAGGTTGCGTACATAAACCCTCTCTGTCTTGCATTGAGGGTAGCATATATATTGGCCATGCCTTTTGTTTGCTTGTTGTTTTAGCAGGACATGCGTTATTATAATTTGCCACTAATGATATTCTATTTATTGTCTGATTCAAATCATTTTAAATTGGTCATTCTCCTTTTGTTTTTGTTTAGTTTTTCCAAATTTAGTGACTTATTCAAACAAGTTTTCTTTGTTGTATTTTGCTGCCTACAATTTTTTTTTTCTTGATATAGTTTTTAAGTTCAATTTGATACATTTTATTAATGTTGGACATCATTCTTTCATTTTTCTTTTGACATACTATCACTATATATTTTGGCATGAATACCCTTTTTTGTTACTTTATTCTTCTATTTAGTAGTTTGTTCTATCCCTTAATTTTCATCACATTCAACTTTGTTTGTTTTAAGCTCTTTATTCCTCGACCCATTTATGTTGATTGATTACTATTTTGTAAAGTTTGATATCATCTTGCCAGTATGTTTGTGATACTTCACGTATTGACAACTTTACTTTTATTCCAATTCTATCTTGCAACAGAAAGAAGGAAAATGTCGGATTCAGAAGTCAAAGTGACTCGCAGGCAAAAGAGAAAAACAAAGAAGAGGGTAAAATCAGATTTTGATTGTAACACCAGCGAGAAACATGCCAATACTGCAGGTATCTGGACACTTAAATTGTTGTTGATGAATTTATCTGTTGTTTTGGATTTCAAATTTTCTATCTATTGATATTGTTTTCTGCTCATATGAGAATTTCAGCAACTTTTCGCTGTTGCATTATTTTCTGGCTTTTAATAGCTTTTCAATTCTAAGACTAGTAATTTACTTTTGGGAAATCTACATAGCTAGCACACAATTCTTATTTATTTACATATCTCACACCTAAATTTTCATGTTGACACAAATAGCACTTTTGTGTTTTAAACCCATGCATGAAAATGTGTATTTAATTTTTAAATAGTGGTAATAGTGCTATTTTTTTGTGTTATTATAGGTTAGCATGCTATGTGTGTGAATATTAAAGTTCAGGCTCGAGATATGTAAATACATAAGAATTCTGTGGTATGTAAAAGTCCCTTACAATTTTTATTTATTTTTCACCATTTTTCTCTGAAATGTGTCCATGCTAAACTTCCTCTAGGTGAAGTGCAGGAATTGGATGCTGAGCTTGACTTGAGTGGACTCTCCATGGCAGAAAAGCTTGCTAGGGTTGAGTTGATCGGTGATGGTGAAGCCAAAAATGCTACTGAGACGGAAGCGCCTCCCCCTACAACCATTCCAACTGCTGATTCCTTGCATGTTTTGTTGAAGCAAGCAATTCATGCTCAAGATCATGCATTACTGGTGGAGTGTTTGTCCACTACTGATGGAAAGGTATCTCATTTTTTTGTTATCCTAAATAAATAACTTAAAGTTGATGGTGATTTAGGTTATCAGAAGTTTTTTGAATTTAATGCATCTTCTTTTACTGATACCACAACAATCGGTTCTATGTTCACCGAACTTCTATGTAATTTACAAATTCTCAATGGGGTTTCTGGTGTATTGCAAATTTGGCCAGTCATTGAGTAAAACCCAAAGATATGAAGGGTAGTTCTGTGTAGGGGTGTACGCTAGTTGACTGAGTTTGAGTCATCCTTTGCTTGAGCTTAATTCTTAATTGAGCTTGAGCTTGACCTTAATTATGTGAATTCAAGTTGGCTCACGCGCTGGTTCATTTATCATCAAAGAGAGAAAATAATTATAACTCAAGCAATTATTATAATAAAATAGTAAAAAGGATGAGAAATTAGAATACAACTCATAAGAATCGCTCAATATAAGAAAAATTTTAACTATTTTTAATAACTTTGTAATTAAATTTTTAAAATTTAATAGATTTCGAGTGTATTTATATTAAAATTTTTTAGACGAGTTATTTATCAAGCCGAGTCTGAGCTAGCTCATGTGTCGGCTTGCTCCAACCTTAGTTTCATGCCTTTTTCTCTATAACCTTAAATCAGTAATGTTGCAATGATTAGATTTAAACATTAGGCATCCATGACAAAATGTGAAACATGGTGCTTCATTATAGGCTATCTCATAGTTTTTTCTTTTCGAAGTTTACCCCCCTGAAATTGATGATAATAACTGAAGAACATGTACTTTTTGCTTGCATGCAGCTGTGGCAATGCCCACGCTCTTGCTAACCAAAAAATGATGCTGTATTGCAGGTTATCACAAATTCAACTGCACTTCTCAATCCCTCAGATGTTCTCATGCTTTTGAAATCCCTTTTGTCTCTGATTGAATCAAGGTAGAAATCTCTTGTCCAAAGTATTTTTAATTTTACGCTTATCCAGTTAACATTTTTAATGTGTACATTGGAATTATTTTCATCACTTTCATTTTTTGAAAGAACATTTAAAGAAATCTGTGCATAGCTTTGTAGAATAGTAGGCTTTAAGCATGCTTAAACATAAATTTTGAAGATACTGTGCACTGATAGGGCATTGTATATTATTTAATACTGTGGACTGATACAAGTTTCACTGTCAGTTCCACCATGGTATTTTTTAAAAAGATGAGCGAGCAATTACTTATTCAACGCTAACTTTCTGGAATTTCAACCTACTGATTTGAATGTTTGTTGATTTAATCTTCATTGATTGTGGCCAATATTACAGAAAACTGTTTCTTTCTGTTTCCTCTTTCCATTTGGAACCAAGATATTTAAATAATTAACATTTTTGTTTTGAGCTTTTTGTCGAGGCTGACATCCCTTTAGTTGCTGAATGTTTTAAAGTGTCTGTAAACTATTATCCTTGGGATAGCACATGCTTGATGACTAAAAAGTTATGACTTTATGACTCTTTGAAGCATTAGTTTATTCTAAGTAAGTGTCACTAAGATTTTATAACCTTCTCTTCTGGTATTTCTGTATTTAATCCTTTACTGGACATCTCTTTTTGTTGCTTTAGAGGTTCACTTCTGATACATGCAATTCCATGGCTAAGAAGTCTTCTTCTTCAACATGCAAGTTGCATAGCATCACAGGAATCATCCTTTCTCATTCTGAACTCTTTTTGCCAGGTTAGCATCAGCATGGAACCCTATGGATTTGATTTCATTGAGCTTTTTTTATTTACTTTTTTCAATTTATTTAAGATGTCCGTCTAGTATATTTCGGCATACATTTATGTTATTTTTTTATGAACTTTATGAATGATAATTTTCTTGATAAATTTATATCAACTGTACTACTCTTTTTGTTGTCGAGGTAAATGAATGCTTGAAAAACTTTAATCTGCTTTCATGATCGGTTTTGCCTAAACAAACATTTAGGTGAGATTGGGGGAGTGACAAAATAAATCCCTCATCTTTCTTTCTTCATCTCTTTCACTTTTACCTACAACTAAGTAAGATGAGATAAAATTGGTGATTTCAGTCACTCTTGCACACACTCTACAACAACAACAACAACAACAAAACCTTAATCCCACTACGTGGGGTCGGCTACATGAATCCTTTTTCTCCNGTGGTCAATTGGTCCAAATTTGGTCAGAATTAGGGTAGGCCCAATTTATTTGACCATCTCAAGGTGTCATCAAATTTTGGGGTCAAAAGGACACATTAGGGTTAAGGTGATTTTCAGGGTTAGGTAGGCCTAGGGAGGCCTTTGGTGAGGCCAGGGTTCAATATAGATAAACCCCTCTCTCAATGTGGATTTCATGGTCAAAGTGGTTCCTAGGGTCTATAGGCAAGTCCCTAGGAATTTGGGTTGATTTGGGTGACCTAGAGCATGTCTAGCCCATGGTGATCAATTTGAGTTCCATACCTAGTCAAAACCCTAAGCCATCTCAACCATAGGTTGGGGGCCTGGGCTTGCCCTGATGAGGCCCAAGAAAGCAAAACGCTAGTCTAGAGTCATGTGCCAATAGGTGGGGTGAGTCCTCACAAAAATGAGGTCAACCTCAACTCAACATGATTAAAATGAAAAAGTATCTTGGGAGCACAGCTTAATTGAATTTTATTGGAGAAATAAAGTAACTCTTACAAATTTATAATCAAACCTAGCATGTTGCATAAATCTAAATGCTTAAAGGTAAGGAGCACATTGAATGACAAATTATGATGGAAAAAAAGGAATAGATGTGCAAGGAAATTAGGACATATTGACAAATAACTATTCATACCTATAAAAAATGAGATAGTGAATAATAGACTTATAGATGATCTAGATATGTACAACAACAACAAAGCCTTAATCCCACTATGACGGCTTGGCTATATGAATCCTTTTTCTCCATTGCTATCTATTTAGTGTCATATTTTCATTTAGTTCTAATAAATTAAGATCATTTTTTATACAATAAGCCCAATTTTTCCTAGGTCTACCTCTGTCTTTCATAACATAAGTCGAATCTAAAACATCTACTCTCAGATGGTCAACATTTAATGTGACCAAACCATCTAAGAAGACTTTCTCTAATTTTGTTTGTCACTGGAGCTATACCAACCATATCACAGATATAATTATTTCGCATTTTGTCTCTAATTGTAAAGCCACTCACCCACCTAATCATTCTCATCTCGGCAACACTTAACTTAGTATCATGCTTCTCTTTTAAAGGCTAGCATTCAGCGCATAGAGCATTGCAGGTCTCACCACCATCTTATAAAATTTTCCTTTCAGTCTAAGCGGCACTTTTCTATCACACAAAATGCCTGAAGCATTCCTCCACTTCAACCAACCAACTTGAATTCTACTATTAACATCCCCATCTAACCCGAAGCATTCCTCCACTTCAACCAACCAACTTGAATTCTATTATTAACATCCCCATCTATGGCCCGAAGCATTCCTCCACTTCAACCAACCAACTTGAATTCTACTAATAGCATCCCCATCTATAATCACCAAACAACAGACCCGAGATATCTAAATCATTCACACCTTTTAATAATTTGATCACCCAAAGTTACACTTATGTCACCAAAACTACTACTAAAATTACATTCCATGTGTTCAGTTTTAACTCTACTCAAATGAAAACTTTTAGATTAAAATATAGACCTCCATAATTCAAGTTTTCCTGGGCTTTTTCCCTTGTCTTATCCACGAGAAGGATATCATCAACAAGAAGCATACACCAGGATTCATCCGCCTATAAATGTCCAGTAAGACTATCCAAAACTAAAACAAAATGATATGGTCTTAAAGCCGATCCCGGATCTACTCCTAACAAATATAGGAAAATATTTGGTCAATCCTCCTTCAATTCGAACACAAGAAACAACTCTAGTATACATATCTTTAATGACTTGAATATAAGTCATATCAACACTTTTTTTCTCAAGAACTCTCCAAAGGATATCTCTTGGAGCCTTATCGTAAGCTTTTCTAAATCTATAAAAATCAAATGTAGATCTTCCTTATTATCTGTGAACTTCTCCATCAAACCTCTCAATAAATGTATAGCTTCCATAGTAGACATGCCCGGCATAAATACAAATTGATTATGAGAAATCTTTGTAATACGTCTTAACCTATGTTCAATTACCCTATACCATAATTTTAAAGTATGACAAATCAACTTAATTCCTCCATAATTTGCACATCCTTATGCATCCTCATTATTCTTAAAAATGAGGAACAAAATACTCTTCCTCCACTCCCAAGACATATTTTTAGTTTTTAAAATAATATTAAAGAGTTTAGTAAGCCAAGAAACTCCCAGCTCTCTTAAATATTTCCACACTTCAATTGGGATATCACCAGGTCCTACTGACTTTCTGCCCTAGGTTTTCTTTAAAACCTCATCAATTTTTTTTAACTAATGCGACGATAAAAATGAAACTTATTATTATTATTAATGATATTAAGATCACTAAAGTCAATCGTATGTTTAGAAACTTCATTAAAAAGTATCAAAATAATTCACCCACCTATGTTGAATATTTTTTTTCTAAGAAAAGAAAAACATTTTTTTTATTTTCATCTTTAATACACTTTACTTAAATCTTTACTTTTCTTTTCTCTTTGTTTGGTTAGTTTATATATATATATATATATATATCATCATCTTNTAAAAGCATAATTTTTAGCATCACAGATTGTTCTTTTAAACTCCCTACGGGCTGTTTGATATTTTTCCCAGTTCTCTGAGCTTCTACATTTAAAACAATTTTTATAGCATAACTTCTTACATTTTATCTTTTCTTGCACATTATTATTCCACCACCAGCTATTTTTATTTATATAAATTTTATTTTGATTCTCCAAGTACATCTTTTGTTACTTGTTTAATAATATTTGTTACTTTATCTCACATAGCATTTGTTTCTTCATGAACATCCCAAATTTTAAAATCTTGAATTTTACTAAAAAAATCTGTCTTTTAGGTTCCCCTATTTAATTCTACGAATGATGAAACCTGATATTCTTTATTTTACAACTCTTTATCTTAAATTTTGGAACTAATAATCGATGTTGGGTACTTAAAATCCTCACTTTGAATGACCTTACAATCTTTACAATCTCAACGATCTTTTCTTCTCATAAGAATAATCAATTTGTGTTTTATTGGATTTATTCTTATAAGTAATAAGATGTTCATCTCTTTTCTTAAAGAAAATATTAATAATAATAAAATCATGCGTTACAAAAAAATCTAAAATGTCTCTACCTTCTTCATTAGTCACTCCAAAACCGTAGCCACCATAAATATTTTTGAAATCTTAAAACTCCACCAACATGTACATTTAAATTTCCTCCAATAATTTTTTTTTCTTCAAGAGGTATTCTAAGTCATTCCAGAATTTATCTTTAGGCCCTAGATCTAAACCTACTTGAGAAGCATAAGCACTCATAATATTAAAAATCTTGGTATCAATGATAATCTTAAGGGCTATAATTCTATCTCCATCTCTATTAATTTTTACAACAGTATCTTTCAAACTCTTATATATAATAACACCTACATCAATCCTAGTGCAACTCTTACAAGAATACCAAAGTTTAAAATTGAAGTTGTCAATATCCTTAGTCTTTTCTCCAAGTCAGTTTCTTGAATACATAAGGTATTAGTCTTTCTATGAATCATAATATCAACTAATTCCATTAATTTACCATTAAGAGTACATATATTCCAAGATCTTATCATAATATTAGTTTCATTAGTTTCATGGACTAATTTCTTTACCCACATTCGTCCGTAATGTGGGAACTCTTGATTATTTGACACTACAACCAGACACCGGTGTAGAGGCCCTTGCACACTTTTCATTGTATTCAGACTATACAGCGCATCACTTTCAGGAGATGCCCAGACACTTACACAATGATCAAAAGGATTTATGTCATGATTTTTTCGACAAGTTTTACGCTGGTTATCGACTACCTAACACAACCTCCACTTTTCACATCTAGTGACAATAAGAAGTGTAAATAAAATTAGTGTCAAAAGATTAGGATGAGAAAAAAACAATGGTAACTTGGATAAATTTCAGAATAAATAAATATAAAAACAAGGTTTAATACCCCATGAAATAGTTAATATAAACAAATGGATAACAAGGATTCAATATGCCGCTAAATATTTATCATAAGACTAACGTTATTGATATTGATATTATTGAAGATGGTGACCATATTGAATATTATGCAAAACCTTTTAACTCTTTCAAAACAACTAGCCAGGCTTAACTTCCATACAATGTTGAGCAAATTCCATCAGGATTAACTACCCTTTCCTCTTTTATGCCTCCACAAATACCGAGAATGTTGTCTCGTTGATAAATGTTGGTCTTTTTTGAGTTATCGTTCAGCATCATCGAATCTCTACCAGACTTAACTAGACCACTGAAGCATCATCAGACTAACATCTAACCTCATCATATTGTCATTGGTTTTCATCAAACATCTAACTTCACTTCACTAAAAGTCATTAAGCTTCCACTATATCTCACTAAGCCACCAAATGACCTAATTAGTAGTAGGCCCTCATCAAATTGTCACCAGACGGTCGAGGTAATATTTTTGTCGAACAAACAAAACACAAGTATTATGGCATAAATGCACAAGATTTTGGGAGCATGCATGGCAATAGCCTAATAAAGAAATGTCTCATGAATACAAGGTAATAATAAAAAATCATGAAAACCTAAAAGATGAATTTACGATCTAACACCATCAATGTTATATTAATCTCAATAAATAAGTCATTGATGTTATTTGACTATGAAAAAATAAGAATTCTCATAAGAAGATGATGAAGGGTGCATATTGAAACAACTTTAGCATGTGAAGTCTAGATTTTATATGCTTAGGATATTTTTGGTTGTACTACTTATTTTCTTCTATATTTTCATGTAAAGAGTTGTGTTACCAAAATTTTTTAGTTAATTGTATTTAGAGCCTTATAAATACTCCTCCACATCATTGTTTGGCCTTACCACCTCACTATTGACTAATCGTGTCACCATCAAACATGGTTTGGCTTCCCCCTCCTCACTCTTTTCCCAAATTAATTCAAATGCCTTGATAATAACCCTATTATGACTTTGAACTTAGAACCTTCATGAATGACTTGAAAAATCTTCAAAGCCAACAAAATTTTTTTTGCAAATGCCTTCCTCTTGCATGGGCAACGATCCTATTCCCCTTCCATCTCTTGGGCTAAATCCACAAGTTCATATATTATCCCGAATATTTCATGTAATAATGTTGAAAGTTGAGAAGTTACTCTTTAAGTTCTCAACTCATTCATTGATTGCTTTTAGCTCACAATAAATGACTACTTGAATAAGTTCATTGTCCATGAAAACAGACTCTATGAAAAGAAGGAAATTGTTGTGAAGAACAATTCATTGAGATCGAATTCAATTACCCCCAAACACACTATGAATTGCACTAAAACCTTTCACTAAGGTTGTCATTTTCTTTCATACTTTATTAAGAATTTGTTTGGGGTAACTATAGCTGTTTAAAGACGCAGCTATGAAACTACTGCAAAAGAAGCTGTTTTTCAAAAAGTTACGGTGGTTATTACAAATTTATTTATTTTCAAAAATTCAGGACGCAATTTTCTGGCAACCACCACACTTTAACTCAGGTTGAAAAAAACACATATCTACCACAAATTTTTTAATAGTAGCAAGAAAACAGTTCACCAAACATAACTATGGTGGGGATATGAAAAACAAAGCAGGCATAAAGCTTTCCCAAACAGACCCCAAGTCAGAAATCTTGATGGCCAATATGGCTAAAACTAGCATCAGTCTTCTCTTATGTTTATGATCAAACTAGTAAGTCTATCAAAAACTATGTACATAGCTTAAGAAATTGTTGTCTCTTATGTTTATGATCATACTAGTAAGTCTATCAAAAACTATGTACATAGCTTAAGAAATTCGTTGAATCAACGTGGTCTCCAAACTTCCACACTCCCAATTAGTTTGCAATCATTCTAATTTAACTAGCATTCGTCATACAACATAAGTGCACTTAAACCAGAAAGTGAAAGAAAGCACTATGTTGGAGGACAATAAGGTTAGAATCTTTTTAAAAGATGAGTTTGAAAAAAAAAATTAGGAGATTTAGAAACTTATAACAAAAGAAAAAAAAAAGTAAAAGATCAGGTAAATGGAATTAATATGTAAGGAAATAAGGCAAAGCGGCAAGCAAAAGGTAACGAAGCGAGGAGTTGTGCAAAATGATGTACATAAAATAGGTATAAACTACAAAATTAATAAGTAATATTAAAAAATGAACTACAAAAAGTTATAATAAGTCTAACGATGTTGGAAAACTACTTACAAAATGACACATTAAGAAAAACAAACGAACAACAACTAATGCATGGGTTCATATGACAATTAGGCACTTCGATGCTTTCACATTTAGAGAGATGAATAAAGCAAAATGAATGTTGCCTTCTACACATTCCAAGTCATTCTTTTTATCTGTATCATTCGAGTAAGGTTGGCGTCAAGTCGAGTTCGAGTAAGATTTGGCTCAAACTAACAATTTTTTAAATTCAATCTGACTCAAAGTTGATTAGACCAAAATATATAATTGAGTCGAGCAAAGCCAAGCAAAAATAAAATGATTATAAGTTAACTCAAATAAATTAAAGTGCACTTAAAATCAATACACAACTTATATGATATTATTTCACTTAAACTCTGAGTCAGATGTAACTTAAAATTAAACAACAAATAAGGAATTAAACTACCATCCTTTTAGAATAGAACATATTTTTCTATCGCACTTATACTCATCATTGCGAATCTTGATGGCCAATTTCAAAGTAGCGAAAAGTCAAAAAAAAATGTAATCTAAATCTAAAAAGTTCACAATTTGTGGTGAAAGGAAAAATTTGTGAGGATAAGTGGTCTTATCCTCCGAATTGGATGGTAGACTACAAATATAAAAAAGATAATTCCTACTAAACTTGCCTTCCAAACAAGGACAACAAAACCATATACATGTCAAGGTTTCATAAAATACTAACATTTATTTCTGATTTCTTAAAAACCATGTATTAATAGTTAAATTTGTTAGAAACTTCTAGTGTTCAAACAAAGAATTTCTCTAACAATACCAAAGATGCATATCAAACTATCGTAATAAAATTGGGATTTCAAGAAACCAAGGCTGCCAGGATTTCAAGAAAATCATGCATGTATGCTAAAAGATTAGTTGTCCTTGTTACAAAATATGTTAAGACTACTATCCTTCTTTGCAGAGTTTTAAAACTAATCAATTTCACAAAAAAAAACGAAAATTATAAGTAGCATCATACAAATAAAACAAAAAAAATATTATTACAGTTGCCTGTATGGAGAATTTGCTTTTATGGAGTAGATTTTGTATCAAATCTAAATTCAAATGAGTTTTGTCTAACATAGTCCCCCCTTTGTTGGGAACAAGATATGCATACAAAAAAACATACATGCATACATCTATGTGTTGATGGCAGAGAATAACAGAAAAAAGTAACAATTAATCACTATTGCATGCTAGGGAGTGCACGAGGTTTCGTATAAACATAAATACATATAGAGTGAATGTGGTGTGAAAGAAAGATGGAGAGGTTGAGAAAGAAAGCTCAATATCAAGCCTACTTTCATTAATCAATACCAAAGAGTACCTTAAAGCATGAAAATACAATATGCGCATTAGACCTATGTAGGGTTGTTAAAAAATAACCAGATTCCAAAATTTATAGTTTTGAGTTAACATAATTAACTTTTGGAACAGATTTTGAGTCTAGAATGTTGACCCATTTATTTTTTTGGGCTGGACTCAATTAAACAGCAAACTTGAAGTTAACAAAAACTTGATTCAAGTGACTATTTTGTCTCATGTTAAATTGTTTATTAGGATCGTGTTTAGATTAATCAAGTTCAAGTTAAATTTTCTAACATGTTTGATAATAGATTCAGCTTTTAGTTGGATCAACTTTGGGCCGGACCCGAACATGGCACATATATTTGAATTGCCCCTAGAATGACTTACTCAATTTGAAAACGCAACAATTTCACACGTAACAGAGCATAGCATAACCAATACTACTACTTGGGATCAATTGTTAGGCAAATAACTTCATCATTTATGTTTCAAGAGCCGCTTCCATTGAAATTAATTTTCCTCAATATCAACATCTTGGTAGTGGATAATCAATTATTTCACTAGGAATAAAACATCCATAAAAACCCAATTCTAAAACCTAAATTGAAATATCAATTCAATTTTTTGGGCATTAGGGGCATCTCTAGATTGCAAATTCTCTAGAAAAATGTAATGACATATTTATTAGTCTAATGAAGGTTGCTAGCGCATTGCAATGTCCAAATAATATCACCTATCATTCTTATGATCCCTATCTCATCTTGAAGGTAATCTTGAAAGTAACTTCTCTAAATCAGAAATGGAAAGTAGCTAAACTTCAAATCTAACTTGGAAAAAATGCTTGGTCGATTGTAGTTGGTTTATGAACTCCTCAACGCATGGCAATGGATAGCAATTTTCTTATACTGATTTTTCCACGAGACTTGTAATTGATCCACAAATGCCATCCCTCGCCTTCATCGAAATAAGAACCATTGATGATCCACACTGGATTGACTTAATCACTCATTACCCTACAAGGTTTGCTGTCTAAAGCCTACTATTCTTATAGTCCAATGGACCATGGTTGTACATTAGCTAATTTGATAGATCTCCCTCAAACAAAGAGGTCCATGCTCCATAGTGTTATAGGTCGTAAAATCTTCACATTAAATGGTCAAAAATTGTAGAATAGTTTATTAATCTACTTGCATTGTGAAGGGCTAAGCATAGAGGAAACAAAACCCATCTTATATAGTTTTATAGTCATGTCACAAAGAGGGTAAAAACCAAGAATTGCATTAATCTCCTTTGCTTGGAAAACAAGATCAGGATAAAAAAGTAGTAATTGTGGAGGCATTAAAAGGTATACCATCTTTTACGTAGTTGAATTGTTGTCTTCATTAATAATAGATGGTGTCACACTCCAAAAGATATGAATTTCCAAAGATCATTTGGCACATATTAAAAGGGACTTCAAAGATACCATCATAGATGCATCACTCCATGATTGCAAACTAGAAAGCACCATATTAATCCACCTTGTACTCCAATTCCTTGAACCACCCAATAAATAAGAATTTGATACAATCTGGTTTCAAACTTTAATTTGTAAATGAGCTCCCCTAAATCAAGTTCTTCTAACTTATATAGTGACAATTGAAAATTTTACAGTCAATCTGATGAGGATATTCAAAGTGATGAACCCCTCCTTTTTTTTGCCCGACCAAAGCTTAGAAACTATCTTCAATCAATTTTTCCTGAAACCACTTCAATTTTTCTCCAATAAGATCACAAATATCCTCCATTTCTCCAATCAACCATTCACAACTTTCATTAATTGAATCCAAACTAATTGGATCAATAATATCTCCCAGATTGAATCTTTTCTTTAATGCTTGATTGTACTAGATGAAAACTAAATCAGTGAAGTGTTTTTATCTAGTCAATTTCTCTTTTCCATATGAATCTGAAAAAAATTATTCATAAATAAATGTATAAACATAAAAATTTTTTAGTATATTTAAATTATATAAATTATTAACCTGCTCTTAGACACTTCAATTTTTCTCATAGCCAATAATACTATAAGCAAATCCTAATATTGTGACGGTCAATTTTTGTAAAGATAGGGTTAGTGCCCCATAGATCTCCCACCACTTCGTTGTTATAATTATAGTATCATGTTAAATAAAATCATTTAATTAAAGATTAAAAATAAAATAAAAGTTTTAATTAATCATATCTGGAGTTTTCTTATCTCTGTTATAGATAGCATACTCAGTTGGAAAAAAATCAGTTGTATAATTATAAATAAAAATTTTTTGATATATTGTCATTCGTTCATTTGGATTTTTTACTAATCGGATAATAATTATATATGTCTTCACTCAATTGTGCATCTGATTATATCTTAAATTTATTCTTCAAAAAATTTGGATTAAGATAATATCCAGCTTGATGTAATGAGTGTCGGAGTTAGAACGTCTATCCGTTATCAATAATATGAAAGACTTGTTCACACCTCTTTTCATCTCTTATTAAATCATCACTGATTGCATCATTCACTTTATTTATTGCATCACAAATATAACCCATTGCAGGTCATTTGTCACCGTCAACTAATTTTAATATCTTCACAATTGTACTTTTAACCTCATTCCAAAAGTTGATCTTATGAATGATCTCCTCAGCCTTTTTCCATTATATTCAACACTAAACTTATACTATTATAATCCTTCCAAAACAAACATACGTCGAAAGAGCCTCATTGTAGTTTTTTAATATTCATTTTATAGTAAATAAAATAAATTACATATCTACTAGAACATAACTGGAATGATTATCTGTAATCACTTGAAACAAATTCTTCTCCAATTATTTTATTTATGCAACTAAGAATTCAAAGGGCTTCACTGTAATTTTTTAATATTTAGATGCATCTATATAGACTCTAAAAATATAGTACCGAAAAGTGAATTAAATAAAAATTAATTATAGATTATTCTCTATGATCAGTCCATTAATCACACATAAAAGTGCATCATTTCTCTTCCCAATTTATTTTATCTTACATATCATTCAAAATTAATTGCAAATCTTTTTTAAGTTGAGTAACTCTTAACTCATGACAAGAGGAAGGTTGAAGACCTGGTCTATATAATTTTCTCAACAATATGATCAAAACTCTCCAAATCCACTGTATTAAAAGAGATTCTAGTTTGATAAAACCACTAGCAATATATTGTATAGTTCATTCTCTAACATTCTTATCCACATTTTCTTTATTTTCATATGTCTCATATTTGCTAGCAACTTCTCTTTCAGACTATGAAGAACTATGCATTCATACCCTAAACAGCATGGATAACCTTAACATAGTAAATTTTTATTATCCCTCTTTTTATGACAGCTTTTGCGGTTATCCATGTTGTCGTAACGGTTTTATCAAAGGTTAATCTTATTTCTTAGAGCACTATAGCTGCTATTTTTGCTTATCAAATTTTTCTACAGCCTATTTTGTAGATGTTTATTATTTTTGCATAGAAATATATTGTTCCACAACTTCGATGGGTTATGGCATCATTTTGGAGGGTTCCAAGGGGCTCACTAACCGTTGAAACTGCTATTAAGTCCTTCCATTCACTAATTTCTACGGTTTTTGTCTTCGTGATGGCTTCATGTGAACCATCAAAATGAATATTAGGTTCGCCTATTGTACCTATTAAATTTACACTACTGATGCATGTGCCATGATAGTTCGTTTTTGCTTTCCTCCTTTTTTGGCCTTATACTCGGTGGCACTTCCAAAACTTAGTAGGGCCATGGAGTGGCACTTTGCATAAAAAGGGCTTATTTTCTTTTGTTGACCTTAATAGCCAATTCCACCACCTTTTTTATTCTTCTTACAACGGTCTTTAGCAGATTCTACGTTGTTATGATCATTACTTTGACATCAGATTCATCAATAGAAGCGATTGAGAACTCCAATTTCCAGCAAAGGTTGCATCAATGAACTCCATCAGGAATGAGTTTTTCTAGAATTATGTCAAAAGAAACCGCCAACTTCTATAATTTAGCTTACTATTTGTATCTGGACTACAAAAATCATAGCATGAAACTCTATCATCTTATGCAGCTCTTAGTCATAGCGGTAGAACTTCTTCTTGATGGCTAACTAACTCCAAGTTATATTTCTCAAAAAGCAGCTTCTTGCTTTCATATTCCACCACATAAGGGGTAGCTACAATCTAGCGAAGGCTATCTTTCAGAAATGATTTCACTGATAAAATGCAAACCATGTCTCAAAATGCACAAACCATCATTAGAACTTCTTCGACTATTGTCATATGGCGACTAATTCTTGGCATCAACCTTAAATAGTAGTTGGGTTTCCAGTAAAAACTCCAACTTATGAACCTCTTCAATGTCCATATCCTCGCCATCTTCAAATATTTTCCCAACTAGATTGGCAGCACTGGAACACCGGTTCCTTGCATGGTTGAGTAAATTAAAATGATTTTCCCTCATTGCTATGAGCATTGTTCAATATTGCCGCCTCAAGGCAGACCTCAGCATAAATTTAAAAAAAATGGCATGAGTGGTACACCTTAACTTGGTTGATGAGGCTTACACCTCCATAATGCAAAGGCAAACCTTGGTGTAATTTATCAGAGGCATAATTAAATTTTTTAATTCATAAATTTAATATATAAAAAAAATATTTTGTTATTTCTCTACACCTAAAAAAAAAAAACAAATCAAGGCTCCCAACTACGTGCACCTTTGAGCTTCCAACAGCATGCTGCACTTGCGCTTGGTGATGCTTGCACTCAATTGTAAGCAACCATAAGCTACCCTCACTATTTTTTATTGATTTACGGAAAAGAAAAAAGTTTAGATCCAAGATGAGATAAAAATTTGAGAGAATGCAGAGACACGAATGAGAAATAAGAGAAAGCAATTCATTGTAATGTTAATTCTAATGAAAACCAGGTAAACGATGAGAGTAATAAGGCATTTAAATTCAAATATATAATCGTGAGACTATTTGGTGAGTTGCATTATGAGTGTAATACGATCCTTTTATATGGGTTCTAAAAATTTACACCTAATAAAATTATATAGGGCAAAATTTTACTATATTTAAAACCCACCTATGTGTTTAATTTTAAGGGTATTTGGTCAGCAGCAAAAGAAGTGTATTGTATTCCTTTTACAGAGGTTATTTAAACTCAAGTGTTTAGTCAGTCGAAAAATAAATGTAATAATTAAAAATCCAATATATTTGAAATTCACTCATTTGTTCATTTTCAATGTATTTGAAATTTGTTGGACTTGGGTAAGTTTTCAAATACATTGCTTTGAGAAAAGTGACACCGCCCCCCATCACTGCCATCAGCTACTACGGTCGGTCACCCCTCAAGCTGCCTTTTACCGCCACTACCAGTCGTTGTTGCTCATCAACACCTATCGGCATCTTTTGTCGCTTGCCACCTGTCGGCTTCTACCTCAGATGCCACCAATCGCCGCCACCAGCCATCGTTCGTCAACTGCCGATCTTAGCAGTTTTATTTTATATTAAAATATTTTTTTGAAACCAAAAAAGAAAATAAAAAGCCCTACATTTACTTTACAAATAACCAAACTCTATAGTATTTCAAATAGAATTGATTATTTTAACATAGTATCTCTTTTAAACTACATTCCTTCTTCAACAAACCAAACACCCTTTAGAGGCTATTTGGTTGAGTGAATTTGTGGTGTAATGTAATTATTTTGTAGGGATTTGAGAAAAATGTGTTTGCTATGAAGAATTACAAATACAATATAAAATATGAATGAATTTGAAGTTTATACCGTAGTTCATTTTGGTTGAATTCAGAATTCAGTCAATATGGCTAAATTTGAATTACACAATTCATGTAAAATGTTATTAGAAAGTCACTCCCCCCAACCCAGCCGTCGCCGCCCTTCGTTCTCGGCCAACCGCCGTCGCCGTCGCTAGTCGTTCGCAGTAGTCGATCGTCCACGGTCGCTACCACCAGTTGTCTATCACTGTCATCGTCGCCTAGCATTGTTAATTCTAACAGATTAAAATCATTTTTATATAATATGCCCAAGTATTTTTAGATCTACCTCTGTCTTTCTTAATGAAAGTGGAGTCTAAAATATCTATAATCCTAATAGGGTCATTTGTTAATCGAAGTTTAATGTGACCAAACCATTTAAGAAAACTCTTTCTAGTCTTATCCGACACTTGAGCTACACCAACCCTATCATCGATATATTCATTTTGATTTTTGTCTCTAAGTGTCAAGTCACTCATCCACCTAAGCATTCTCATCTCTGCAACACTTAGATTTGTTTTAAGCTTCTCTTTTGAAGGCCAATATTCTGCACCATAGATTGCAGGTCTCACCACCATCTTATAAAATTTTCCTTTCAGTCTAAGCGCTAATTTTCTATCACACAATAGTCCCAATGCATTCTGCCACTTCAACCAAACAACTTGACTTCTACTAATGGCATGTTTGTCTATGTCACCATCACTTTGAATAATAGACCAGAGATATCTAAACGACCACAACTTTTAATGATTTGATCACCCATAGTTACAACTCTGTCATTAGAGCTACTACTACCAAAATTACATTCCATGTATTCGGTTTTAGATCTACACACCTGAAGGCCTTTAGATCCAATGTAGACCTCCATAATTCAAGTTTTTCCGAAACTTTGTCTTTAGTCTTATCGACAAGAAGGATATAATCAGCGAAAAACATACACCAAGGTACATCCTCCTGTAAATGTCTAGTAAGAGCATCCATAACTAAAGCAAAAAAAATATAGGCTTAAAGTTGATCCCTGATGTAATCCAACTGAAAAAGGAAAATACTTGGTTAATCCTCCTGTTCAAACATAACTAACAACCCTAAAATATATTTTAAAATACATTGGTTTCAATCTACTTTAGATCAAACCAAAATATATAATCCAATATCTATTTTACAGTGAACCAAATAACTTGAAAGTACTTAAAATACACTGTAATGATAATACTCTGCAAACTTTTTACATTACATTTCATTTTCAACAAATCAAACAACGCCTTACTGAATTCAAAACTCGACCAATTTGACCAATTTCAAAATACAAAGGAAAAGATATTATCATTGCCACCTACTATCACTCATTGTAGCTATATGTCACCGTCCCACCAACCTCAACAACTGTAGTTGTCAACAGCCCACCGCCACCACTATTCCATCAACGTCGACTACCACTAGCTACAAGATGTCGCCATATATATATATATATATNCAAACCTTTTACATTGCATTTCATTTTCAGCAAATCAAACAACCCCTTAGTGAATTTAAAACTCGACCGATTTGATCAACTTCAAAAAACATTGCAAAAAATATTATCACTGCCACCCACTATCACTCATTGTCGCTATAAGTCACCATCCCACCAACCTCAACAACTGGTGTTGTCAACCGCCCACCGCCACAACTAGCCAACTAGCAACGCCAGCCAATATTCCATCAACGCCAACTACCACTAGCTATAAGAAGATGGCATTAACTGCCAACCCGCATCAACATTTGGTAGGCATCAATGGCCAATTAGAGTAAACTGCCAACTAGCATCCACGATTATCAAACCTTAAATGGAATTTAATTTAATTCAAACCAGATATAAAAAAATAATCTTATACATTCATTTTACACCCAATTAAAAAATTATAAGATATTTTAAATGCACTATATTTGAAATAAAATATTTTTTTTACTCTACATTTTTTTCGATTAACCAAATTGCCCCTTAGAAATTTAGAAGTAGCTTGGGATCACTGTTAAATATTTTCTAGTTTTTTTTTTATTTTATTTTATCTTATATATGGTTTGATTTAAAATAAAATATGTTTAGTATGTTAAAATAAAACATATTTTATTTTGTCAATGGCCAGCAATAAGCGAATATCGTCGACCGGAGCCAGTAGGCAATGACTAGCAACAGTAGCAATAGTGGCAATAAGCGATAGGGGCAACAAACTACAAATGGAGAGTAGCCAGGTGAAAGAAAAAGCGACAACAAGCAGCGGGCAAAGGAAGCTAGCGATGGTCAATGTGCAATGGGCAATGGGCAATGGGCAATGGGCAATGGGTAATAGCGAGTAGAAACTAGAATTGGTGATAGTTGTTTTTAGGAAAATACTCAAAACATTTAGAAATTATTTTAAGTATTTTAAAAAGAAATTGATTTGTTTTTAAAAATAAATTGATTTGCTTTAAAAACAAAAATTAAAATAATAAAAATATACACTAAACTAATATATCTTCTAAAATAAAATAAAAAATAAAAATAAAAGCAAAAGAGCAATAAAATCTTGAATGACTCGTTACACTACTTTCTTATGTTGAATTGAGAGTGGGAGAGCTTATTGTTATGATCTTGCGTTGACTTTTCATGATCATACTTTGGTATCTTTGATGTTAATATGTTACTTATCATTTCAAACTTTGTATTAATTTATTGATTTAATTCTAACGCTTATGTGTCAAAATGCTTAAAGGATTATGTCTCTAATCACAAATAAAATCATCTCAAGCATCCTTTCAAGGTACTCCAATTTAATTTCAAGCATCCAATAGTTGTAGTCACAGATGATACAAAATCTCGATTGGATAGTGGAACACAATCTTGGCTTGCTTAGCTATTACCAATCCCATGGTTAGAACATGCCACTCTCATCTAATACCCAACAATGGTATTTGAATGATTCAAGAGTCATAGATATAAAAGTGATTGAATCTCGGATAAGCATGAAAGTGATTTCCTTCCTTCTTCTCTTCTTTTAACTACTATAATTCCTCCCCAATAAATAGTAGTTTGTTTTCCTTATAGTAATTAATTGTTTTGGGATAATTATTGACAATGGATACCCTCCAAAGTAAAGCCTAGTTTCCCATGGTTGCTTCCGAGCCTTCATTCTTTGCTAAAAATACGTAGAGAAAAACAATTTGAAGGGGTACAGCCTATTGTGGTTTGGCTATAGATTCGTCGACCAAAAAAAAGAGAGAAACAAATTGAAGAATGCGAGAGACAAAAAGAGAGACTTGAAAGTTTGAACTAGAAAATCTATGATCTAATTTTTCATTGAGCAAAATACATCCAATTATAATATAGAAATAGAATCAAAATCCAAACTAAATATAAGAATCAAAGAGGGGATATCTTTTAAAATTTCAAAGTTAAAACAGAATTCACTAAATTAAGGAGATATTATCTCTTTATAACTAATAAGTCTAATTGACTCTTATAAACTATAGCAAACTACCTCCTAAATAAAATAATTTACAAAGTCCTTAGTATAAAATCTAAGAATGGATAAGAGCATAAATTTTAAATAAAGCCTATTGTAAAAGAGGATGAGCATACTAGCAGAA
Source organism: Phalaenopsis hybrid cultivar (assembly GCA_002079205.1). Taxonomy (NCBI): domain Eukaryota; kingdom Viridiplantae; phylum Streptophyta; class Magnoliopsida; order Asparagales; family Orchidaceae; genus Phalaenopsis; species Phalaenopsis hybrid cultivar. The sequence continues at coordinate 133,433 of JXCR01022746.1, forward strand.
CAACGCTTGGGCCCAATCAACAAATCACAAAGGGACTGAATTTTCATTATTGGGTTAGTTACTACAAGGCTACTTCAATTCAACCGCCAATCATGAGGCCGAAAGGTTCAAATCCTAATGGACCAGGAATTGTAAAAGAGAAAAGTGATTCTAATAAAATTGATAGTTCAAAGTTATTATATCACCCAACATCTGGTGTGTAGAATCAAATAGAATATTCCAAGCATTTTGTGAGAGGCACATTAAAATGACTTCCTCAAGGTAACCCTAATCTACATTTCTCTACAATAGCCTAGCCAGGTACAGCATCAACTTCTTCATTATTTCCATTTCAACTCCTAAAACATGGATTAGTCCGCAGATAATGTATTTACCTTATCCCTGAAAGTTGCTAAGACCTGAAGAATGATTTCAATGAGATAAGATTTGGAACCCTAAAAACAACCTTCAGTTAGGATTAAAAAATAATAAAGGTAATCTTTAAAGATAAGTTATGCCTCCTAAGTTACCATTTTGGAGTATAGATTACACAAAAGTCAACTTTTGAGATAGTCTTCAAAGAATTTTCATTTCTTTTATGTTTTTTTTTCCTTTTTTTAATCTTTTTTTTTTCAGATGTGAGCACTAAAACCAAAAATTATTTTTTTTAAAAAAAAGTAGGTTAGCGCATTCGACTGCGGTCTATCGGCTAAGGACAAAAGCTCTCTACCACTCGGTCACACTTCTATTCGCTCTGCAAAGTAATAACACTAAACAGCCAACATGCATATCTGCAAGAAAACTCAGTCCATTGACAGCTTAATCCACAGCAAGCATCTCACTCACCATGCAGTCCTGCTCCTTCTAACTTGCGGAGAAGCAGAAGAGTACGTAGCCTCCTCTTAAATCGATGAGGAATAAAATCAGATCTCGCAACCAGTAACCACCTTCATACACTATGCACATGCAAGTAAAACTCAAATCTACTCAGAAACAGGAAGCTGATGGAGATGCTAACAAAAAACAAAGGTGAATGATTCACCGTTTTTCGACATAAAAAAAGACAAAGCAAACATCTAATTTCAGAAATCCATCATTAGTCCAAAACAATAGCTTTAAAAAGGCGGGCAGCAAGGTTAGTGAATTACCGGAGCGCAACAGATCAGAAGCACCTGCGGAAGAATTGACGGCTGCAGAGCCCGGAACTTGCTGCCCCGTCTTCTTCCCCGACGANTCTTAGAAACTATCTTCAATCAATTTTTCCTGAAACCACTTCAATTTCTCTCCAATAAGATCACAAATATCCTCCATTTCTCCAATCAACCACTCACAGCTTTCATTAATTGAATCCAAACTAATTGGATCAATAATATCTCCTAGATTGAATCTTTTCTTTAATGCTTGATTGTACTAGATGAAAACTAAATCAGTGAAGTGTTTTTATCTAGTCAATTTCTCTTTTCCATATGAATCTGAAAAAAATTATTCATAAATAAATGTATAAACATAAAAATTTTTTAGTATATTTAAATTATATAAATTATTAACCTGCTCGGAGACATTTCAATTTTTCTCATAGCCAATAATACTATAAGCAAATCCTAATATTGTGACAGTCAATTTTTGTAAAGATAGGGTTAGTGCCCCATAAATCTCCCACCACTCCGTTGTTATAATTATAGTATCATGTTAACTAAAAATTATTTAATTAAAGATTAAAAATAAAATAAAAGTTTTAATTAATCATATCTGGAGTTTTCTTATCTCTATTACAGATAGCATACTCAGTTGGAAAAAAATCAGTTGTATAATTATAAATAGAAAACTTTTGATATATTGTCATTCGCTCATTTGGATTTTTTACTAATCGGATAATAATTATATGTCTTCACTCAATTGTGCACCTGATTATATCTTAAATTTATTCTTCAAAAAATTTGGATTAAGATAATATCCAGCTTGATGTAATGAATGTCGGAGTTAGAACGTCTATCTGTTATCAATAATATGAAAGACTTGTTCACACCTCTTTTCATCTCTTATTAAATCATCACTAATTGCATCATTCACTTTATTCATTGCATCACAAATATAACCCACTGCAGATCATTTGTCACCGTCAACTAATTTTAATATCTTCACAATTGTACTTTTAACCTTAAAAATGTAAGATACATCATTCCAAAAGTTAATCTTATGAATGATCTCCTCAGCCTTTTTTCCATTATATTCAACACTAAACTTATACTATTATAATCCTTCCAAAACAAACATACGTCGAAAGAGCCTCATTGTAGTTTTTTAATATTCATTTTATAGTAAATAAAATAAATTACATATCTGCTAGAACATAACTGGAATGATTATCTGTAATCACTTGAAACAAATTCTTTCTCCAATTATTTTATTTATGCAACTAAGAATTCAAAGGGCTTCACTGTAATTTTTGAATATTCAGATGCACCTATATAGACTCTAAAAATATAGTACCGAAAAGTGAATTAAACAAAAATTAATTATAGATTATTCTCTACGATCAGTCCATCAATCACACATAAAAGTGCATCATTTCTCTTCCCAATTTATTTTATCTTACATATCATTCATAATTAATTGCAAATCTTTTTTAAGTTGAGTAACTCTCAACTCATGACAAGAGGGAGGTTGAAGACCTGGTCTATGTAATTTTCTCAACANTCTTATGCAGCTCTTAGTCATAGCGGTAGAACTTCTTCATGGTGGCTAACTAACTCCAAGTTATATTTCTCAAAAAGCAGCTTCTTGTTTTCATATTCCACCACATAAGGCGTAGCTACAATCTAGCGAAGGCTATCTTTCAGAAATGATTTCACTGATAAAATGCAAACCATGTCTCAAAATGCACAAACCACCATTAGAACTTCTCAGTTTCGACTATTGTCATATGGCGACTAATTCTTGGCATCAACCTTAAATAGTAGTCGGGTTTCCAGTAAAAACTCCAACTTATGAACCTCTTCAACGTCCATATCCTCGCCATCTTCAAATATTTTCCCAACTAGATTGGCAGCACTGTAACACCGATTCCTTGCATGGTTGAGTAAATTAAACTGATTTTCCCTCATATTGCCGCCTCAAGGCAGACCTCAGCACAAATTTAAAAAAAATGGCATGAGTGGTACACCTTAACTTGGTTGATGAGGCTTACACCTCCATAATGCAAAGGCAGACCTCGGTGTAATTTATAAGAGGCATAATTAAATTTTTTAATTCATAAATTTAATATATAAAAAAATTATTTTGTTATTTATCTACACCTAAATAAAAAAACAAATCAAGGCTCCCAACTACGTGCACCTTTGAGCTGCCAACCGCATGTTGCACTTGCGCTTGGTGATGCTTGCACTCAACTGTAAGCAACCATAAGCTACCGTCACTATTTTTTATTGATTTAGGGAAAAGAAAAAAAGTTTAGATCCAAGTGAGAGGAAAATTTGAGAGAATGTAGAGACACGAATGAGAACTAAGAGAAAGCAATTCATTATAATGTTAATTCTAATGAAAACCACGTAAACGATGAGAGTAATAAGGCATTTAAATTCAAATATATAATCGTGAGACTATTTGGTGAGTTGCATTGTGAGTGTAATACGATCCTTTTATATGGGTTCTAAAAATTTTGGCATTTGATTACACATAATAAAAATATATAGGGCAAAATTTTATTGTATTTAAAACCCACCTATGTGTTTAATTTTAAGGGTATTTGGTCAGCAGCAAAAGAAGTGTATTGTATTCCTTTTACAGAGGTTATTTAAACTCAAGTGTTTAGTCAGTCGAAAAATAAATGTAATAATTAAAAATCCAATATATTTGAAATTCACTCATTTGTTCATTTTCAATGTATTTGAAATTTGTTGGACTTGGGTGAGTTTTCAAATACATTGCTTTGTGTAAAGTGACACCGCCCCCCATTACTGCCATCAGCTACTACCGTCGATCGCCCCTCAAACTGCCTTTTACCGCCAATACCAGTCGTTGCTGCTCATCAACACCTATCGGCATCTTTTGTCGCTTGCCACATGTCGGCTTCTACCTCAAGTGCCACCAATCGCCTCCACCAACCATCATTCGTCGTAGACCGCCACCGCCGATCTTAGCAGTTTTATTTTATATTAAAATTTTTTTTTTTGAAACCAAAAAATAAAATAAAAAGTCCTACATTTACTTTACAAATAACCAAACTCTATAGTATTTCAAATAGAATTGATTATTTTAACATAGTATCTCTTTTAAACTACATTCCTTCTTCAACAAACCAAACACCCTTTAGAGGCTATTTGGTTGAGTGGATTTGTGGTGTAATGTAATTCTTTTGTAGGGATTTGAGAAAAATGTGTTTGCTATGAAGAATTACAAATACAATGTAAAATATGAATGAATTTGAAGTTTATACCGTAGTTCGTTTTGGTTGAATTCAGAATTCGGTCAACATGGCTAAATTTGAATTACATAATTCATGTAAAATGTTATCAGCAAGTCAACCCCCCCCCCCAAACCCAGCCGTCGCCGCCCGTCGTTCTCGGTCAACCGCCGTCGTCGTCGCTAGTCATTCGCAGTAGTCGATCATCCACGGTCGCTACCACCAATTGTCTATCACTGTCATCGTCGCCTAGCATGGTTAATTCTAACATATTAAAATCATTTTTATATAATATGCCCAAATATTTTTAGATCTACCTCCATCTTTCTTAACGAAAGTGGAATCTGAAATATCTATAATCCTAACAGGGTCATTTGCTAGTCAATGTTTAATGTGACCAAACCATTTAAGAAAACTCTCTCTAGTCTTATCCGACACTTGAGCTACACCAACCCTATCATCGATATATTCATTTTGATTTTTGTCTCTAAGTGTCAAGCGACTCATCCACCTAAGCATTCTCATCTCTGCAACACTTAGATTTGTTTTAAGCTTCTCTTTCGAAGGCCAATATTCTGCACCATAGATTGCAGGTCTCACCACAATCTTATAATTTTTTTCTTTCAGTCTAAGCGCTACTTTTCTATCACACAATAGTCCCAATGCATTATGCCACTTCAACCAAACAACTTGACTTCTACTAATGGCATGTCTATCTATGTCACCAACACTTTGAACAATAGACCAAAGATATCTAAAAGACCACAACTTTTAATGATTTGATCACCCATAGTTACAACTTTGTCATTAGAGCTAATACTACCAAAATTACATTCCATGTATTCAGTTTTAGATCTACACACCTGAAGGCCTTTAGATCCAATGTAGACCTCCATAATTCAAGTTTTTCCGAAACTTTGTCTTTAGTCTTATCGACAAGAAGGATATAATCAGCGAAAAACATACACCAAGGTACATCCTCCTGTAAATGTCTAGTAAGAGCATCCATAACTAAGACAAAAAAAATATGGGCCTAAAGTTGATTCCTGATATAATCCAATTGAAAAAGGAAAATACCTGGTTAATCCTCCTGTTCGAACATAACTAACAACCCTAAAATATATTTTAAAATACATTGGTTTCAATCTGCTTTAGATCAAACAAAAATATATAATCCAACATCTATTTTACAGTGACCCAAATAACTCAAAAGTACTTAAAATACATTGTAATGATAATACTCTGCAAACTTTTTACATTACATTTCATTTTCAACAAATCAAGCAGCGCCTTTCTGAATTCAAAACTCGACCAATTTGACCAAGTTCAAAATACAAAGAAAAAGATATTATCATTGCCACCTACTATCACTCATTGCGCTATATGTCACCGTCCCACCAACCTCAACAACTGTAGTTGTCGACCGCCCACCGCCACCACTATTCCATCAATGTCGACTACCACTAGCTACAACAAGTTGCCAAATATATATATATATATATATATATATATATATTGAAATGCATTGTTTTCAATCTACTTCAGAACAAACAAAAAAATGTAGTCATACATTAATTTTACAGTGAACCAAACAACTCAAAAGCATTTCAAATACATTATAATCATAGAACTCTGCAAACCTTTTACATTGCATTTCATTTTCAGCAAATCAAACAGCCCCTTAGTGAATTCAAAACTCGACCGATTTGATCAACTTCAAAAAACATTGCAAAAAATATTATCACTGTCACCCACTATCACTCATTGTCGCTATAAGTCACCGTCCCACCAGCCTCAACAACTGGCGTTGTCAACTGCCCATCGCCACAGCTAGCCAACTAGCAATGCCAGCCAATATACCACCAACGCCAACTACCACTAGCTATAAGAGGATGGCATTAACTGCCAACCCGCATCAACATTTGGTAGGCATCAATAGCCAATTAGAGTAAACTGCCAACTAGCATCCACGATTATCAAACCTTAAATGGAATTTAATTTAATTCAAACCAGATATAAGAAAATAATATCTTATACATTCATTTTACACCCAATTAAAAAATTATAAGATATTTTAAATGCACTACATTTGAAATAAAATATTTTTTTTACTCTACATTTTTTTCGATTAACCAAATTGCCCCTTAGAAATTTACAAGTAGCTTGGGATCATTGTTAAATATTTTCTAGTTTATTTTTATTTTATTTTATCTTATATATGGTTTGATTTAAAACAAAATATGTTTAGTATGTTAAAATAAAACAAATTTTATTTTGTCAATGGACAGCAATAAGCGAATATTGTCGACCGGAGCTAGTAGGCAATGACTAGCAACATTAGCAATAGTGGCAATAAGCGATAGGGGCAACAAACTACAAATGGAGAGTAGCCCGATGAAAGAAAAAGCGACAACAAGCAGCGGGCAATGGAAGCTAGCGATGGTCAATGGGCAATGAGCAATGGGTAATAGCGAGTAGCAACTAGAATTGGTGATAGCTGTTTTTAGGAAAATACTCAAAACATTTAGAAATTATTTTAAGTATTTTAAAAATAAATTGATTTTCTTTAAAAACAAAAATTAAAATAATAAAAATATACACTAAACTAATATATCTTCTAAAACAAAATAAAAAATAAAAATAAAAGCAAAAAAGCAATAAAATCCTCAATGACCCCTTACACTACTTTCTTATGTTGAATTGAGAGTGGGAGAGCTTATTGTTATGATCTTTCGTTGACTTTTCATGATCATACTTTGGTATCTTTGATGTTAATATGTTACTTATCATTTCAAACTTTGTATTAATTTATTAATTTAATTCTAACGTTTGTGTGTCAAAATGCTTAAAAGATTATGTCTCTCATCAAAAATAAAATCATCTCAAGCATCCTTTCAAGGTACTCCAATTTAATTTCAAGCATCCAATAGTTGTAGTCACAGATGATACAAAATCTCGATTGGATAGTGGATCAAAATCTTGGCTTGCTTAGCTATTACCAATCCCATGGTTAGAACATCCCACTCTCATCTAATACCCAACAATGGTATTTGAATGGTTCAAGAGTCATAGATATAAAAGTGATTGAATCTCGGATAAGCATGAAAGTGATTTCCTTCCTTCTTCTCTTCTTTTAACTACTATAATTCCGCCNCAGAGTATAGATTACACAAAAGTCAACTTTTGAGATAGTCTCCAAAGAATTTTCATCTCTTTGATGTTTTTTTTCCTTTTTTTAATCTTTTTTTTTTTTTCAGATGTGAGCACTAAAACCAAAAATTACTTATTTTTTTTAAAAAGTAGGTTAGCGCATTCGACTGCGGTCTATCGGCTAAGGACAAAAGCTCTCTACCACTCGGTCACACTTCTATTCGCTCTGCAAAGTAGTAACACTAAACAGCCAATATGCATATCTGCAAGAAAACTCAGGCCATTGACAGCTGAATCCACAGCAAGAATGTCACTCACCATGCAGCCCTGCTCCTTCTAACATGCGGAGAAGCAGAAGAGTACGTAGCCTCCTCTTAAATCGATGAGGAATAAAATCAGATCTCGCAACCAGTAACCACCTTCATACACTATGCACATGCAAGTAAAACTCAAATCTACTCAGAAACAGGAAGCTGATGGCGATGCTAACAAAGAAAAAAGGTGAATGATTCACCGTTTTCCGACATAACAAAAGACAAAGCAAACATCTAATTTCAGAAATCCATCATTTGTCCAAAACAATAGCTTTAAAAAAGCGGGCAGCAAGGTTAGTGAATAACCGGAGCGCAACACATCAGAAGCACCTGCGGAAGAATTGACGGCTGCCGAGCCCGGAACTTGCTGCCCCGTCTTCTTCCCCGACGAGCGTCGCATCATCTCTTCTCGCCCCGACAGGCGCAGCTCCTCACTCTGAGAGAAAATCCTAGAATCCGGAGGGAAGCAGAGAAGATATTTGGTTTGTGGATCCGGCTCTCGTCGAGCAATGAGCTTACTCCGGGGAATGGGGGAAGGTCATGGGTTTTAATGGGCTATAACAAAAGAGAGGGAAAGGGAAGAAAAAAATAAATGATAGAGAACAAGCTAGTGGTTTTTTTTTTTTAATTGCTTTTTTGGGTCATTTACATTCATCCCACACAATTCTTAATTATTTACATATCTAAGAGCTAAATTATACTTTTTATATTTATACCTCCTAAATTTTATATCACATATAAATTACCACCATTTTATTTAAAAAAAATTGAAATACATCATTTTATTCATTGGCAAGGCAGTATGTATGTATATAAAATTAAAGTCAAGTGTCAGATATATAAATACATAAGAATTGAGTTGGCATATGTAAATCTTTCTTCTATTTATTGCTTATAAATAATTGATTATTTTATTTATATGCTAATTTTACTCTGGGCTTAAATGCTTGAAGATTTATAGCCTTTGAATTTTGACTATTTTATTCATGGGCAATTTTTTTATGGAATCATGAAAGAATTAGTGAAATTGCACATTAATATTTTGTTTAATTGCACATTCCCTTCAAAAGTTAGGAGTGCCCACTTTTGATTGGGTGGATATTGAGGAGCTTGTTAAATTGCAAAATTAATAATTATAACTATTAAACATACATTTCTATTATAGTTGGTCCTATGAAAGACACATTTAACTTTCTTTAATTTTGTATGCATATTTTTTTTTTATAATTGTATGATAATGATTATTTTCTTATGTGAAATTTAGTGAAGATTATGATTTACTCTATATGATCTTAAAAAACATTTTCGAAACTAAAATAAATGATATAAGAAAAAGCAGACTTTATATGCCTTTTAGTATCTAAAATTTAGTGAATTTACCAATATATTATTTTCTTACACTAAAATTTCGTTCGAGCCAAATAACCCTTATTTCTTTTAAATAATAGTTAAAAAAAAATTTGAATTTTTATGAAATCATTCAATCATAGAGGCCTTTTTAACTATTCTATTCCAAGCATCTTTTTCATATCTAGCAATCACAGAGCATATATGCATGAGCTATGTTAAAGCTTCATAATAAGGATCTCTCCATTCATCTTCATTTCAAGGTTTTTGTTAGTATTATTTTATCATTTAGACTTGAATATATTATTTAAACTTTAAATCATAAACTTGGAACATCTTTAGACATCATAATATATGATGCAAATTATTAAGAATAATCAGTAAAATTACTTTCAAATAATCATTAAATCACGATTGGATAATGAATGCACCATGATCAAGCGATCTTTGAACTATTTTTAAAATCATATTGATCAATGACTAAATTGTCATTAAATAATGATAAAACTATCTTCGAACTATGACTAAACTATGATAAAAGCATCTTTTTATCATGATTATACTATCATTGGTCCATCTTCGAAGCATTATAGAATCATCTTTTAACCATAACTCAAAAATAGTTCGAAAATAGTTCATAGACACCTTAATCATAGCTCAACCAACTTTTACAAATGATTTGATCATGATTTAATGATGATTCAATCATGGTTGGTTCAATGATGATTCAAAATAATTAAAACATGACTTATAATGGTTTGATTATGATTTAAAATTAGTTCATTTTATTATTGCATCATTTTCTATTTTGAAATTGGCATATTTAAATTATTTTGTTATATATAAAGGTATATGATCTAAGAATGCTTATAAAGCAGCATTATATTATTTATATTACATATACAATTGGATTGTAATAGAGAAAGTGGATAAAAAATTTAGAATGCAAACCTCCTTTTCAAGCTTTATATAATCTTCATTATTCATTTCATTAAATATCCTAAATTATAACTTTTCTTGTCCCCTCTTTTATCAATTATTATTAGGATTGTAAATGAACCAAGAGTTTGACAAGCTACTTGCAATTCAACTTGATAAGAGCTCATCCACGTTTGTTTCATTAACTAATTGAATAAATTTGAATAGTTTTATAAATGCTCGATTGTTAAATAAACAAACTTGAATACCACCTTGTTTGATTCATTTATATTCGCGGACAATATCATTTAAAGCTCATGAATAAACTCATTAAAGAGTTAAATAAACTGTTTCATTTAAAGTTCATAAGAAAGATCGATTTAATGCTTATGAATAAAATCGATTAAAACTTAATTTTAAGCATATGAATAAGCTCAATTAAAATTTGAATTAAAATTTATTTATATTATATTAAATTAAGATTTAATTTGTAGTGCATGGAACTGTTGACCTCACTTTTGGTTGAAGTTTAGTTTTTCCTCTTTAGTAGTCTTGGATCTAGCCATAGGACTTTCCTGTTGACTATTCATAGAAAACTAGAAAAGGATCCCTCACCATTAGAAACTCTAAACTCTTCCTTGCTCAACTTGAAGTTTCACTATTAGTCCTAACCTCCAACACTTAGTAGGTGGGTCACTATGAGGGAGCTCAAGGAGAGTCCCCATAGGACTATTTTACCTTAGGGTTGACTTTGGGTGTTGGTCTGGAGCTAGTTCACTCAATTGAACTCACTATCACCTATATCCACTCATAATTCTAAACCCAAAATTGTTGACTTTGATCTCTTGATCTTTTGGAAGACTTATGTAGTTAGTCCCCTAAACCCACTAGCCTTAGGCTAGGGTTTAGCTAAGACCAGTACATAGAGGACCCAAATGGGGATTTCATTGGTCCATAGCTCGTATATGGTAGTTGACACCCCAATTTTATCAAAATATCCAACTTAGCCTTTTGCCCCTAAATCCACCAAAATTACCTAAATGCCCTTGAAACCCTTAATTTGACAAAAATTCTCATTTTCATCCAAAATAACCAAATTTATTCAAAAATCATTTCAAATCATTTGAAACTACCCAAATTTCCCAAAACCACCCAAAATTGCCAAAATTACCAAAGTACCCCGAAATTTGCCAAAATTACAAAAATGCCCTTGGCACCCCAAACTTTTCCAAAACCTCCAAAATCACTTCAAATGTCTCCAAAACCAATTTTGACCCTTCAATTGAACCTAATTTGACCATTTTGACCAAAAACGCCCAAATTGCCTTTAAAATCCCAATTTCTCCAAATTCACCTCAAATGTCCATCAATTTGGGCCCAATCCTCCACAATTTCAATTCTAAACTCAAATTAATATTTCATATGATCAATAAAAATCAAATCCAAGCCTAATTGACCTATTCTTTGAGCTCAATTTTGATTCAAGTCAAACCCCCAATTTTGACCCTATGACTTAACCCCACCAAATTGAACCTCATAGCCTACTCAATTTGCCCCAATTTAGATCCTAAACTCTTCATAACAATCCTAAACCTCAAATTGGACCTTTAATTGGCCTTTGACAAGCCTCAATTTCACCCAATTAACCCAAGTCCAAAATCCTCAAATTTGCCCAAATTCCACCTAATTGAATGCCCTAACCCAAAAATTGGCACCCAATTGATGTTGAGAACTTCTTATGACATTCCTATAGATTATTTTGAACCATTAGTTTGGGCTTAACCCAACCTTAGCCAAAACTAAACACAAGTTTAACCTAACACCCCCAAATTGACCAAATGCCCAAAATCCTCCAAATTAAACCTCCAAACCAATTTAAAATCACTCCAAATCTTTTCTAAATTCCTCATGACAATCATTTACACCAAATTGACCAATCAATTGAGCTCAATGTCATTGCTAGCCTAACCCAAACCCAACTTCTAGCCATTTTGACCCAAATTGAACCCCTTCACCAAAATTGACTTAGTCATGCCTAAGCCACTAAATTGATGACACCACAGCCACCAAGTACACCCTATGGACCAGGCTAGACCCACCTAAACCAGCCAAGGTGAGCTATGTACCAATGGTCCCTTGATTTAATGGATTTCACCCAATATTTGAACTAAACTTAAAATATCTTTGCCATCATTGCTTACCCTTGGGAGTTAATCATAATTAGCCACCCCCTGACCTCCCTGATCTCAGAGGTGACCAGACTCTGGCCAGCCACCACCTTAGTAGCTGGAAACAGCCAGCTCAAAGGTGCCCCCATTGGCCAAAACCCAAAATTAAACCCCCCTGACTTGGCTCACTTTAATCGGACGCTTGAGCCTTTCTTCCCTCCACCTCATCATGCTTAAGCACCCAACTCCCAGCCCTGAGCTCCATCAGATAGCCATGGTTTTAAATTGACCTTTCCACGACCAAGAAAGAGTGTGCTTGAAACCTTGGGGAAACTTTGCCAAAATCTCACCAGAGCCTCTCCAAACCATCCCAAGTGCAATCCCCTTACTCTCAGCCACTCATAGCCACCCCTTAGAGCCAATTTTTTCACTAAAATTTGTCCTAAAACCAGGACATAACTCTTCACTCCTTTATAGTGAACCAAACTTTAATTAATTGTGCACACACCATCCCCATAGTGAAAGAAATTGATTCCCCATTAAAGCCCCCCTCTGAAACAACCTCTCGGATAGCTCTAGACCAACACCTGAAAATCGAGTTTGATAAAAAACATACCTAGACAATTTGTCAGGACCTAAGACTTCATTTGGAGGTTTGTTGGACCCAATTGAAGCTACCACAACTAGAGGCCTCTCCTCTCAAACAAAGGTATTGAACCTCAACCCTAATCCGAGCCTTTTTTATTCATTATACGTATTTAACGTATTTTATATCGTATGGATAGGTTCGTCTAGAGTAGATTGTATATATTCATATGATTTAATTGAGTCTAGATGAAGATCTTAAGGTCTTAGTGTGAACGGTTCACGGGTTAGGTCACTTGGGGACAATGAACTTATGTCGTCTGATCGTGTGTGTATCCAATGGACATAAGAGATCAAGCCAGACAAACTCTTGGTGTGTGAACCGCGGGCTGCGCGGCAGCTGAGGTGGATGGCGACAACAAATGAGAGCACGCCACTTATGAGTTCGGAGCCGTTGTTCTAGAAAAATATAGATTTTTTAAATTATTTTAAATGCATAAACTTCAAAAATCCATATCTTTCTCTAGAAAAATCATAAAAATAAAAGAAAAATACCCTCTTGCTCAATGAATAGAGAAGAATAATTTGGACTAAAAATAAAAATTATTTTCTTATTCACTAATTTTTAATGAATTAAATACCCTATGTAGTATTTTAATTCATTATGATCAAACTTTGTTCACCATGGCTTGAAATTCTTAAGTCTTATTCCTCATCACAGAAGAGATGTTCTCTGATTTTCTAAGGTCAGAGGGCATCTCTATACTTCTAGCCCTAATTTTCAAGCTAGGGTGGTCATTTTGGCTTATTTTAAATTATATAAATCAAAATATCATTTGAAAAATTATGGGAATAATTTTAATAGATTTTCTGTGGTTAGGGAAGTCTAGAAAAAATATCATGATATCTTGAATTATCTTGTAAATTTCTATATTTAATTAAATGTGAATATCTTGTGTTAATTTTTGTAAATTATATACTTCTTTAAAATTGACAAAATCAATCCCACATTGTTCATAAAAATCATGTTTATCCACTGTAAAAAGTTGAAAATATTTTATTAGGTTTGAGCATTAAAGTTGATTTTCTAAGGAACATTATATTCTTGTACAAAAATAATTATAATAAATTAAATAAACTTGGGAAAATTATGAAAAGTGATTTTCTGGATTCCTTGTGATCAGGCATTAGGAAAAAATAAAAACTTCTTTTTAGAAAATACTTATATTTTTAGCTTTATTTTGAATTTTAAAATAATTAAAAATAATTAAAAAATCTCAAAAATATCAAAATATTTTAAAATGTGCCTAATTGCTCTTTGATTACTTGGGACTCATTAAAATTATTTTTTCTAATTTTTCTAAGTTAAAAATAAATTTTAAAGGATTAAAAGTGGATTTTCTTTTTTCCCATTAAAATAATTATAATAAATTAATTCAAAAAAATCATGAAATTTTGTCTAAGTATTTCTCTCACCTAAGGAAACCTCTAATAATTTTTCCATGAATAAAAACTTTAGTTTAGAAAGTTAAATGAATCAATTTCTTAAAATCTTAATTTCTCAATTTAAATAAATAATTAAATTAAATTAAATTTTGAGAAGCCGCATATTTTCTTCAAATATTATAATTATCTCATGGATATGACAATCTAAACCCTCAAAGTCATTTGAGTTGTGTTTAATGAGTTATGATGTGAAATGCCCCTAAGAGCAAAAGTTGTAATTTTAGACTTTGGTGTCTTAATCAAAATTTAGGATTAAACAAGGGAAAATAGATAATTTTGATCTTAATAAACATGCTTGGATGATTGAAATACAATGATATTAAAAAATAGAAACTCACTCACCACCCTTGCACAACATCAACAAAATCATAATTCTCCTAACCTTCATAACTTGAAAGTCAATGAAGGTCAAACGATTCTTAAGTGATGGGCTTAAGCTAGAAAGACGATAGTTTACTTCTTATGCCCAAAGTTGAGGATGATGTGATCATTCAATAAGAATATATGTCACTTAAATCAAATTTTTGATCATCATCATTTCACCTATTATGATTATTAAAGGCTTAGTAGTGACCTAGGCTCAATGTCTAAATTCAATTGATCAGATTTAGAAGATAACATGATTGGTGATTAACATCTTCAAACACTACGTGTCTGACCTTAGTTGTGGGCAACATAATCTTAAATGACCTAAAATTGCCTTAGGGGCACCCGCCTACATAACCTTTAAATGAAACATTAATTGATTAATCGAGTATCCTATCCTTGAGATGATTAAATTGTCAAGCTTCACTGAGTAACGAGGTAGTAACACTCCAGCCCAGACGATTAATGAAACAACATGATAAATCCAAAATGAACTCGGAATATTTCAACAGATCTTCAAAATAGTCTAGGGTCACGCCTCAAGCATTTTGAAATCTATTGGACATTTTGAAGGGCAAATTGGACTTGCCATATTTTTGTTCTAAAACCATCATCTAGGATCTTCTGAGATTCAATAAAATCATAACATGGGCTTTGGTAGCTAAACCTTAATCTACTCTTGCAATTTAAATTCCCTACAAATTTATATATGTGCCTTACAAATATTAACCTTTCAAGTGATGGAACGAGAATAATCGACATGTATGCTTTTAAATTAATGCATTTACCTTTCTATACTTCTTGTTTCGAGCTTGCATGTTAAACAATGACATCACCCTGTATGAAAACCAAAACTGCTAGGATAACCACAAAACCAAAACCAAAACTAAAACTAAAAATCAATCAAGATAAAATTTACCGCTACAACATTCAAAATATAAGACAACTCAAAATTTAATCATAACCATCACAATATAACAATTGCAACTAAATTAAAACGTCTCTATCGGATGATCGGGAATCCCTCGGAGGAGGTAACCTACAGTTGCTAACGATATTTCTCACGGTCTAAATGAAAGTATGGAACTCATTGAGTTGAGTTTAATAAATTCATTTGGACTAAGTGAATCCAAAAGAAAATAGTGGTACCAGAACGAGGGAATCATAGGATCTTAATCGATGTTGCTCTAAGCAACTTTAATATGCCCAATAACATTTAAAGAACCATAACCATATGAACATTTAATTTGACATCATAACCTGACACATTAGAAAACTTAAACGCATCATGTCGAAGAGCTTGGAGCTAGTATTGTGGGCAACACGACCATCTTCAACAGTAGAACATGTCTTTATCAGCTAAACCACTATTTCTTTAGAATTAAATAACCAAGTCATATGACTTCGAGGTGGTTTGCTTATGCAACATAAATCCTCATTTTTTCTTTATGCTTTTGTATAACTCTACTGTACAATATAAGTCTAACTTGTCTTAGGATTCCGAGGTTGTCGTTTGTCACGACCTAAATCCTCACATCTTTCAGGTTATTTATGTAATTGTTTCACATGAATGTAAGTCCTACACAAATAAAAATTGATAGAATAAAACATCTAAATATTTCTCCTTAAAATTGAAGCCAAATAATAGGATATACTGGGAAGTCACCGAGGTTCTCCTCCGGATCTATGACATCCCCTAGTTTTTCCTCATTTGGATTCTACAATAAATGTTCCAAATTTACGTCATTCTCCTTTCACACCTCTTTATCAGATCTCGTTGAAAAGTCCTATTCTTTTGACCTCTTTGATATAATATTCTCTGATTTTTATCGAGAGTTTTCTTAGATGACTTCGGTTTTCTAAGTTGTAATTAACTATAAGGGCTTTCCCTTATATGAAGCTTTTCTGAACCCATATTAATATAAACCCTATTAAATTCTTCATATTAAATATGAGAACTTGTCGGCTTCCTAATAAAATGGTTTCGCAGATCAAACAGATGTCATATATTTATTAGTTTATTTGATCGAGTCTCATTCTCAAGTCTTATGTTTATCTTTCAGGATAGATACATAATTTGAGGTATAGTGATCTTTCATTTGAACTATAAAAGATATGTGATCAGTTTGATTTCATATTTTTTTAAGCTATATATATATATATATATA